>CM047590.1:3861736-3958468 GCA_026184515.1 Peronosclerospora sorghi
GCAAGCCATGTCAAATGCTGCCATGCAACGGTTATCGTATGGCCAAGCGATCAAGTGTGGACGCAAGCCACCCGTGCGGCAAATTGGCCAGACCCGGTGGTATAATTGATAGGAGTCAAATCGCGTTGTATAGCAATGGGTCTACTTAAATGACCTTCTCGCAACGGTTTCCCTGATAGAGGTAAACTAAAGAATTGGAGGACCCTCGTCCAAGCCTTAAAAGTTCAGTAGTGCGGTCATGGGATGACGGTAGCCCGACAATATTATCACGGACAGACGGGGTTTACGCCGACTTAACGTGGCAGGGATGTTTGCTAAAATTCTGATCAAGGTCGGGTCGCTTGTGGGAAGGTGTAAGCATGTCGCGAACTTTGGACGATGTGACTTGAATGATCAGCTGACATTGTTGAAACTGAGTTACGTTGAAGAACTGGAAGAGACCCTTGGGCATGCAAGCGGAATGAGAGGCAGGGTCGAGTAATTACAGGCAGAAACTACCACAGGATTGTCGTCCGACGTCGCTTAAACAGACTCGGGTATGCTAGGTTATCAGGTCTATTGAACACGATTCGGATGGCAGTGGTCTAGATCAGGTCATGCCCGGATACCGACGATGCATACATTTTTTTTGACGCGACCATCCCAGAACGTCGCTTTATCAGGTTGATCGGAGCCGTCAGAGAACAAGGTGTTCACATTGCGAGTCGGGTAAACACGATGTGTCGCTTTAAACGGCTGTTATGTTCGAAATGGAACTGAATACGCATCCGTACGATGAGCCCTGTCCTCACCTATTGTCGTCGTGGTGACAAAGAGTGAGATAGATAACCGGCTCTGCATTGATTACCGAATGGTTAACCGACTGCGGTCTACCTGAAAACTCTGATCACCGAGTTGTTGGATAAAATCGGACAATGTTCTATAGTTTTCTTGTTTGATATGGCCATTAGGTTTTGGATGGTAACATTTGACGGAAGAAAGAGAAAGATGCCATATTTATTATAACCTTTGGTCTGTTTTCATGAAATAGAATAGTTTTCTGTTAAATAACGCGCCAGAGAACTATCCGAGGCTGATCAGTAATTCTTTCCATGGAAATTTTTGTATCCAAGATGGCGATGTGAAGTGGTCTTCCGAGGTGAACATAATCAGGGTCCGTCAGTACTGTGAAAAAGATTGTATATCGATATCCGTATAACGGTTCCTTGGTGGGGTGATCTCCACTTGCCGTTCGAGCAATTTAGGTTGCTTGATAACGTTGGATAATGTCGATTTGTGTTGCAAAGTTTTTGGGTTGTCTAAGACACCAGGTCTGAGACAACGCAACGTCTTATCATACTGAATCGGTCTACAAAGACCAATATTCCTGTCGTCCGGCTTTTATCCGCCTCGAAGCATGCATGGAAAACTTGAGTCGCTCAATGATCTACCATTCCCGACCTGTCTGAAGGCGCTGCAGGAATTTCCAGAAAGTCTAAACCATTATAGCCGCTTTAGCGAGGACTTTCTAGTTGTCACATCTAAATCCCAAACGCTAAAACCAAAACAAAGTTATTTATGGCATTTTGGATAAGGGAGCGTTGAATTTGTTACGAATACGTGATCTTTGTTTCTCTGAAAGATCGATGAAAATACTTCCATGGCGATCTAAACGTGTCGATTTTTGGAGAGTGGGACCGACCCTAGATTAGAAATATTGTCGGCCCTGCATTAGCTGTTGTCCTTGGAGATCGTAAAGTGCACAAGTAGTAAAGAAAAATCTTCTGGAAAGCTTGGCAGTTATGATAACGAGGTAGAAGAAATTCTAATCGAAACAGCAATGCTGATCGAGATTGATCGGTAAAATGGGCTGCCTTGGATACGCATATCAGTTTAAAAAGGATGCATCACGAGGGTAAGGTCGGATTGTACATTCGTTAGAGGAGAAGCTACCTTAGCTTCCAGCAATACATCGAAAGCTTCACGGATTGTGAGACAGGGAAAGACTACCGACTATTTAGGGCGGGTTGTCGGTGAATATCCAGGCGATATGCGATATACCCATTCGAAGGGGTATCCATGGATCATATCCCGTCTCTCTTAAGGCGAGACCAAGCTTCTTATCTGGTCCGATCTGTTCATTGATCTGATGATTGCGAAGCCGTATACGTTTATATTTCTAAGCTATTTGCACAACATTTTGAGTAACGGTCTTTCAGGGGATTAAGGCGAGCGAGCGAGTCCGAAATTTTTGAGAGCTGGGTAACATGGCAGCTGTATTAAAATCACACATGAAAATTTGATGTCAGAAATAAAATATGAAGTGCCCTATCGACTACTGGCAAATGGCAAAGCTGATTTATCGGTGTAGCTTAAGAAAGAGTGGTCAAAATGTACTTGTTCCGATCGACAAGGTGTATAAGTACGCGGAAAGATTGGTGTTCACTTTCCATTCATCTAGACTGTTCTAGTTAGCATATGATTTCCATTCACTATGTTACGACAAATGAGATCCAGCGTCATTATTAGCAAGTGGATGACCGTCTTCAAACAACGGGTCAATCTGAACAACGATAAAAGCCTGACAAAACGGTATTCAGGAGTCTAACTCTACGTAGATCAAGTCAATGAAGGTATTCGAGAAAGTTGGCTCATATGTGTTACGTTCCATTTGGAGTGGCCGATCCGATCGAAGATTATGCTGCAGATCACGAGCTGTATGGATCACACCATCTACCCGGTACTACTTATCATCTAAAATTTCAATCTGGTGAAAGAATATTCTGATCTGCCAAGGACACCGAAAACGTAGTTGAATATAATGCAATCCTGAAAATAATTGTAAAAAGTACTAGATCGGAATGAACGCATACTGGTGAAAATTCACGGCGTCCGATCAACGTGGCATGGTTGTTCTCATCACAATTTTACGAAATTTTGAGCGTGAACTTCCAAGTCCAAAAGACTCAACCTGATGAAGACGCAGGAATATGATGATATCGCTTCGATGTAAAATTGGTCGGTCTTCAAATATTGACCAATAGGCGGATTCGACGTCAGTGATATCTAGGGCTAGGGTAATTTTGTGGTGAAGTAGCATTTTTTATATTTTGGTTTCAAATTGTTAAGTATTGGAATTGTGAATGAACATTTTCGACCAATCAGAGGCGACACTGGGCGGCCGTCTCGCGACTGATTGAATTATGGAGATGTAAAGTATGATTGGTGTGGATTTGTAGTATTGAGTGACATTTTCAACGAATCAGAAGTGACCCCGGGCGGCCGTCTCGCGACCAATCGGATTACGGAGGGTCTAAGAAGTAACTGTGAAGTATTGGAGTCAGCGCTGAAGTAACCAAGAAGGAGTAGGTAAAAGAAGCGTTTACCTTAGATATAGGATTTGGTAATACTTAATAGATTCAAATTTCCCTTGAGCCCCAGCAGTCCCTTGAAATCTTCCAGCAATCCTTCTTCACCGTTCTTATACAAAAACCAATTTTAATACAAAAAGGTATTTAAGTGAGAAGATGGGTGGGAAAACCAAACGTTATCTGGGGGCACTAGAGTTGGGAGCAGCCTGAGAAGCTCGGGAAGTGTATTCGTAACGTGTCTGGTTATTTTTTTGGTTCGGACGTTAGTATTATGATCCTGGGAAGTTAATCAAGAAGGATAGACTTATTGCCTTCTTGTGTTGTAATTTGAGTGGAAACACTGAAATTTTAAGTTCATTAACGACAATTGCCTAATGAATACACTGATCAGGAAGTTCTTCCAATGTAGATAAGTATTGGAAGGCAAAGTTGATCTGTTGATGCATTGTGGGGATAATATATCAACATATCCACTTTGACTTTCAGTACTATACTATAAGTACTAAGGCGATATTTTGGCTGCTTTTAGTTTATACAAAGTAATCGTAGGATTTTTCCCTATATTTTTACAAACTTTTCTTGATTAACATTCATTGATTCGGTCTAATATAGTGAACAAGTGTAGGTATCCGTCGTACCGACGGAGCAGGGCTTAAAAACTGTCTGTCCGTCTACAAAACTTGCCCCACCATGTATTTCCAGGGTTAGGGTAGCGAAAACATAGGGCGAGACCCACGGGGTGGATCTCGCCCTATGTTTTCGCTATTTTTTCGCCCCATGACAAACCACCGCCCAATCAAAAGTCTGGAAAAGGACCATCGTATAGACGGTATTCTCTTATATATATAGAAGATGTAAAAGCGCTATTCCTAACCAATGATTAAGTCGAATAGTTTTTCACTTAACTGTAATAAGCGCTCTTTTAACCAATTATTAAATCGAATTTATTTAGGCCGGACTTATAGTACAGTTTGACTTCGCTTAGGTACGGGATCGCGTACTTAATTGATATACTTGGTGAAGATATTCGCTTAGGTACGGGATCATCGATGCGGACATGGTATTCTTTTTTATATATATATAGATGAGTATAAAATTTTATTTGAATCTGAAATTATTTATTAAAAAATATAACAATAATTTTATTATCTATATATGATACAGAATGTTGGGGAAAATAAATCCAAAAACACCATCACAATGTCATACGTTTTTATTTTAGAAAAATAATTTACTCAGAATTTAAAATTAAATCTTTAACAAACGAATTTCAACGTGTTAATGGTGGAAATTAAAAAATCAAGATAAAACGACAGTAAAACATCGAGTGGAGAACATAAAATCGTTGAATCGATGACTCGAAATTTTTTGAACGATGTTGATCTATAAGGTATCCTTACGCTTGAAGCTGAACGTGAAGTATGGATATTATGTTGGTTCAGATCACTATTTATATACGGAATAGTTTGAATGAGTGATTAAAAGAAGAATTAATAGGCTAAGCTACAAGTGGAAGCACCAAAGAAGCGATGAGAAAGCTCCTTGGTGAAGGTTGTCCATACCCAAAGAGAGTGAAACCAAAAAACATTCTTGCGTTCGATCTCACTCCGCATTTGCTTATCACCATGTTGGAATCATGATGCAAACCGCTTTGAGCATAAGAAGCATGTCGATGCAGTCGATCACTCGCAAAAAAAATTAGACCTTCTTCACAGTTAAAATCGGGTACATACAACCACTGGGATAGCAAGTCCACTGAGGTAGCTTTCATAGAATGGCACTGAACGCCCCCGCATCTATTTTGCACTAACCAATCCATCAAAACAAGCTACAATCAGTTCTTCCCAATCAAATTTAAATGTAGCCATCGCGATAATCTTTCTGGCTAGTTCTAGACGTGAACAGGGTCAGAGCTCCGTGTACTTTTTGCTGCGGCGGCATGTGTCCCGAGTATCTCTTCCTCGCCTCGGGTGTAATTGATAACTTTAAGTGAGGATCTAGTAACCCATTAGTCCATTTCATGATTCTTCCATCGAATTCAGTAACCAAAGCAAGAGTAGATCGCCGATCCAGCACACAGATTTATCGACCCACCAATAGAATTTAAAAAACATAAAGCACACGCAAAAACGCCAAAAGTTCCTTATCAGAATCATAAAAATACTTCTTCCGGCTTCATCTGCGACTAATTACGGTCACAGGATGATTATATGGCGTCTTTTCATGTTCTTCCATCTGCGCCGCTGATACTTCCGTTAGCGACGAAAAGAACACCCCACGATAGCTTGTAGACAGTAGAAGATAACCAATTCAGGGACTTTCTCGATGGAAAGTGTATCAAGCAGTGGTTATCTTTCCTAACAGGTAATATGCAAGGTACTATGTGCCGAATCTAATTGTGGTACTTACAGCAGCTATGTAAATAACACTATTTATAAGTACCACCTAAAAGGTGCAAAATTAGCATTGCTAAAAATTAAAGTTACCTTAGTACCGCGAGCCTTGTATACATACCATTTACATTCCCCATCAATGTGAAGTTCGACAATCACATGTGTTGCAAGCCGATCGCGCTTTTCAACCCTCCAAATCATGGTACCGCAAATGCTTCGGTTAGTCCATCTGCTAGCATGGCCTTACTTCCAACGTAGGTAGCCTCGAAAAGTCCGTCCTTTAACTTTGAGCAATAAATTTCAGTCGTTGTCGACATTGATCTTCTAATCGCCTTCGAGGCCTTTAAAAACCTTGATTGAAGCTTGGCTGTCCATGAAATTCTTTATAGGAAGCTTAGCCTTCACTCCAACTTAACCAAGCAACTCTTTGAAACCCAGTAATTGCACTACATTGGTATATTCTGCATAGTATTCAGCTTCCGCAGTCAAAAGTGAACCACCATCTTGTTTCTTGCAGATTCGGCTCATCAGCATCCCGTCTGTACAAATTAAATCACCAGTACTTGACTTTCTATCTTCTTTTGTACTTGAATGGTCAGCTTCACTGTATGCCGTGATCTTAAAACTTTCAGACATGTTCTCAGACTTCTTAATAGTCAATTTAAGTGACATGGTCCCCTCAAGTATCTCTCAATCTTCTTCGCCAAATTCCAATCGGTCACTGTTGGCACATGCGCTCGTCTTGTAGCCTTTAATATTGCGAAGGAAATATTAACCCTTGTGTATCTTGCGACACATGGCAAACTTCCAACAAGAGATTGTTTTTTTGTAATATCTCTTATGGCTTGGCTGGAGCGCCAAGACTTCCAATTCTTTTCCGATCGTAAAGTTGACTGTATTACTATCCTTGACCGAAGTCCTAAATTAAAACATAAATTGATACCTCTTAATCCATCGTATAACCAAAGTTTTGATCAGTAATGATCCGCATTCCGAGAAATGTTGACAACATCCCGAGGTTTTTATTTCCAATGTATTCAAATCTTTTTTGAGGAGGAGCTGGTCACGCAACATTTTTTAAAAGGTGAATCACTAGATCCGCATTTGCCCCATTCAGGAGAAGATCATCAACGAAGACGCCAACAATGATTATTTTTCTTTGAACCGCTTTCTTATAAAAGCATATGTCGATGATACATGCGAAAATTGTAACTCCAGCAATGTGTATCAAACGATTCCACACTCTTCATGATTGTTCATCCCCTAAAGCGTCTTCTTTAGCTTGTGTACTTGTTCATCTTGATCATTTATTTTTTCCTGATCCGTAACAACTACAACATCTTGTATTTCTTGCGGAATATACAAGTAAATGTCATGTTCATCTTCCGAAGCCTTAACATAGACATTTGGACTATCGCCAGGCCTGTCGGTCACACCATACTTGATCGCCAAAGCTAGGATCCGCTTCACCGTTCCCATATCAGAAAAAGCTGCGAAAGTCACCGTATAAATGGGTCAGTTCTTCCATATGTAAAACGTACGCATATTTTGATCGTACATTGATATCAGAATCGTTCGCATCTCATGGGATGCGTTCTGGACAATGTTATCCAGAATCAGCGAGTCTACTCCTCTACCGATGCCTGCCTTCCTCATAAGCAAAGACATTGCGATCAGTCAAAAACAGTAGATTGAATGCGCCAAAAGATCGAATTGTTGGTGTAACTTGTTCCGATTTGAAAGGGCCAATTACTTCGAAGGATCGATTGGGCAACCGGTAGATAATTAATTTCGTTGACCATAAATCAACTACGTCCGAGATTTTTTGGCGAAGACAAAAGACGTTGGCGCTAAAACATTTGAATATTTTGGGCATTCTTTGAATGGGATTACAACTGTAAGGTCCATGTTTTATGTGCAGATGGTGAGTATGAGTACAGAAATTTGAATCCATTCTGAACCAAGACAGTATTTAAACGACAAATAAATGAGATGAATAATCAAGAAAGCAACGACAAGGCGGAATACATCGGACTGTCATGAACATGGAACGGTGCATGATGTTTTCAAGTGGTTTATATCTATCGTTTTGGGACGATGCGGTGTAATTTGCAGCTTATATATTCAACCGAAGGTCAAGCAGTGGAAACACCAAACGTCTATCACCTAGGGAGGTTTGACCAAGAATAATCCGAATCTAGCTGAAGTGTTGCTTTCGGATTGCCATTCCCAAGCAAAAATTCACTCGCTCATAGAACTTAACTGGCGATTATTATTGAAAAAAGTGAAGAACCCAAGGTTTTCTAGGTTTATTTGAAGAACGAGCGCAAGGTTGTAGTAACACAGCATGTCAAAAACATTTAAGCCTTTCGCCAAGACTAGAAAACAAGATTTAACAAAGTCTGATGGAAGATCAAGCGTCAGGAGAAGAAACATCTGATGATTTCCAAGATTACAAGAAAAAACCAAGAAGAAAAACAAGTGGCAACGAGAGAGGCACATGAAAAAAAGCCAAACCAAAAACAAGCAAGTTGATCAAACAAATATTCAAGATGTTAAAGGCGAAAACATTGGAACACAAGAAACTCAAGAAATTGGGTCCGTAAATTTGGTTTTGGAAATGGACCCAAAAACGTTTGGACAAGCAATAAAGAATTCCAATCAATCGAAGTAGATTTTTGAAATGAAGGAAGATCTGGATGCTCGAGAGTTAAAGTGTGGGCTGACGTCAAGAGGCAAAAGGATTTCCGTCCATTGCATACGAAGTGGAGCTTTAAGACCTAATTGGATTAATGGAGAGTGGAGAGATACTAGGCTAAATTGGTTGCGGGGGGCAACGAGAAGCGTTTTAGAGTCAATTATTATGCAAGCGTTCAAGAGGTCTAAACGGGAATAGCATTCGCTAAATCCTGTAACAAAGGAAAGAAGAAGATGAGACAATGTTTCACATAGTTCATCCGCCTGCACGCTGGATAATAAGAGTCGGAAGACGAGAAGAGGCCATGAAAGCGCCGATCAAATACCTTCACCGTTTGAAGTGGCAGGTGTAAGGGACAATCTTCCGATCAGAGACGCTAAATAATCTTGGGCTGCCCACGATCACGTGAAGCTAACCACGTTGAATGGTCAGCATCTGGTGGATCATCTTACCCTGTTGGTTTTGAAAAACGCTGGTGCATTGCATAGACCATTCGAGCCCATAGGTATGCTTAGAACCAAGTACCTCTTGTGGGCATGAGATCGAGGCGATACCGAACGTGATCGCACCCTGTCCGATTCTCTAGACCCGGCGTCTCGATCGAATCCGGCAGCACCGGATCGGAAGGGAGGAGTCTCGGACCAAATGAGGAGCAGTATCGCCATTTTTTTCGCCAAAAGCTTTGCCCGATATAGATCGGCAGATCAGAAGTCCGATCAGCTAAAGGGATCGGCTTCCAACCCGATCTAAATCGCCTGCGTCGTTAATGTTCTCACTGTTGATTGATTAAGCTGTATATTGGAAAAAATAAGTCACGGAAAATGATTAAGACGTGGACATCCTACCGATCAGCGTGTAAGACTTGTGGTAAGATGCTCGTAGTTGTCATGAGTTGGATCGAGGAATTTTTCATCAAGACCAGGTGATGAAATGAGCTAACCAAGCATGCGAACATGTTTCAGCCAGAAGTCAAGAAGATGTTAAACTAGATATTTCGCCTAGTTGGAATCTGGATTAAGCCGTGTGAACACGTTACCATCCTTTCATATGTCGGGAAAAAGAATAGCGATGATGAAAGAAGCCTAACCGACAATACGTTCCTGTTAAAACTTTTATGCCGATTCGTGGTCGATCTGGGTAGATGAATATTCCATAACGAAAATATTTATGGAGTTGGATCTATCACTTTACGAACCGATCCTGTGGTATAATGGTTAAAGACCACCGGGAGATTGAGGGTTCGAGTCCCGCAATGGACAGATTCATGGTCGGAGTGCAGTTAGGAAAGTGGCCCTACAGCACGCGCTTCACATGGCGTAAACCTATCCCAATTAAATGAAGAGGTTTCCTAAATATCTCTATCACTTGACAAATCTTGTGTACAGGAAGTTTTACTCTTTAACAAGTGGATCAAACAGGCGAAAATCCATGTAAAGTTATCAAAGAGAAATCAGCATTTCTGTTTGACATTGGGGGCAAAGTCTTCATTATTGATGAAGCTTTTGGTCGTTAGATCGGATGCCATCGACAAGACCTACAGACAAGAATAAACCGAGAACGGAGCGAGATACGAAAACATGCCCAAAAGCAGATCGCGCGTCAAGGTCATCCTGACAGAGCGTTGGTCTACTATAATTTTAATCACATAAGTTGATAGGAAAAGTCGAGGCAGCCGACCATGTACTTCCCAAGACATCGGAACATCCGCAAGTTTCAAGCGCAGATGACCAAGCTCGTGATAGTTTCGAGCTTGATCATACTCTTCAACAGTTCCGCGATGTAACGCAAATTGGCGATTTGATTTTGAGATTGGATATCGGTCGTATCGAGGCATCCGACGACCTTACTAGATCAGCACGTTGAGCCAGGATGATCCATAGCACCTCCAACGTTAGATAATGTTCCCAATGAAGAATAGCCTGATCGGCCGCTGCGGATTACGCAATGAGGGGCCGCACTGGGCTTGACCTTGTATTGGATCTAACGGCTGCCAACGCAGTTTCCAGATTGGCTATTTCTTTTCCTACTCTTTCTATCCGACCCGAACAGGTGTCAACGTGCCGTCATATGTCCATTACATTAAAGATGATGATCTACAAGATTACATGATGATTCAAAGATGCCATGCAGCGTAACAAACATGTTTACGGTTAGATCGACAGATACCTCCATATTACAACGCAAAGTTGCAAGAAGATTCTCGACCAAATCAACAGGTGCTGTTTCCTCGAGATGAACCCTCGTAGAGCACACAGTGGGTCAGACTCTGATCAACTAAAAAAAAGAAAGAAGAATTGTTAAGGGAATTAGGAGACGTAGGTTACGATGTTCAAGCTCCGATCAGAGGGCGAGAATCATCTGTATGATTTATGAAATCAAAGTAAAAATCAGATGCACCGGCAAGCAGATCCAAAATGGTCAGGTCAAATGACAAAACCTATTGCTGTAATCGGACATGATTGCGTAATTGGATCAAAAATAGATGATCTCGAGAGTGGCCAGCCACCACCTGGTTACAGTAGCGATGAAGGCTCATGTTCAGCTGTGGTTGACGTTGACAAGAAGTTTCGGGTACATCCTCAGGTGTGTTCGGGCAGGTATTCGAACAGGCACTGAGTCCAGGAGGTTTAAATATAGTAGGGGTGTGAGGACCTTCCTCGCAATTAGTGGCTGGGCGTTCTGCTTTTAATTTTCCTCTATGTGGCGATAAGGTAGTTGTAGTTTCTTCTAATTGCTTAAGTGTTCCGGAGTCTTTCCCTTCATAGTTGCTAAATCATGTTTGATATTTAACGATTCCCTCTTTTTTAAGGACTCACTCTTCAAAGCATTTTCTCTGGTGAATCAGCGGGTTGTCACTATTCGGCCAATTGCAACGGGACCCAGCTGGTTTATATGACCCAACTTGACGTTCCACGTGAGCTAAACAGCCCCTGATTATCCCCGGTCAACTCAATTGCTTCTACTCAAATTCAAGCGCACCTACCACAGCAGGCTTTTACATCACGGAAAAGTAACATATTTGAAAACCATTAGCGTCTCTGCATAGCGGATAGACATTGAAGACATCGCAAATACCCTAATTGAAAGAAAGCAGAATACCACCCGCTTGTGAGGTGAAGGATTCCACCTGATTAGCCCCCACCGTATACATGTTCAGCCGAAAGATTTCGTCTTGGGCCACCAATGTGTGCAAACATCCCAGTTATGTTTTGATCAAGTCCCCCCAATCACCAACATGCTGATCAGCAAGAGCGTAACCCGCCTAGGCCGATGTGTAAAGAGAATATCTTACATAAGAACCAATAATATTTAATTTGATATGTCATTGTTTAAATAGGATGATCCAAAACGGAATTTCGGAATTTAAATTCTTATAATCCATTTGTATTTTTGATTCGGTTCACTTAACCGAGTCCAGCAAGGATATAATTGTATTATTAAGTATGCACACTTACGATACGCTCGTATATTTTTAGTTTAGTCAAATTTAGTAAATTTTTACCATTCGTAAGATATTACTCATTAATCTTCATAGCACTTAAGTCCATTAGTACAGGACTAAAATAGGTACGATCAATATTGAACTTTACTTAATATAAGGCTCATTATTAGAACAAATCTCCTTTGTATTCATATCTATTGCGCGCTCCCTCAACGCAATAAAACAGTGTAAGCCTGTAACCGTACCCTAGACACATCTGGTCGCACATAGCGGTCCATCTTAACGACACATGACATATTTTGGTAGGTGTCTAGAAAATCGTAGGGATACCAATAGTATTGGTTAGGATAATCCTAGCCGAGCGCCTACTCACGAGATATTGACTCCTCATTCCGCGCGCCAGTTCAGTGCACTGCTTTTCATGATCCGGAGCAAAAGGCGAAGTACTCGAGGCTGCAAGCCTGAACAATTAAATCGAAATCATATAAAAATTTCGGAAGAATTTGGTCACTTCGACGGTGGCCAACAGCGCCTGCTACATTCTGACGTAGCATCAAACACGGAGAAACGGAGAACGTCTCGTGCGATGAGAGCTTAAACTAAAAAAATTCGTCGCACCACGTACAGGTAATAACATGTATCAGTTGACGCGCCAAGGCATGGACTTCGGGACACAGAAAGGCTTACCTGTACTTTTGGATACGTTCGAAGCATTAAAGAAGTAGTTTTAGGCATCCAGATTACGAATTTTGAGTCGAGGTAAGTTTTTAGACCAGCTCGCCACAATATTGGTGGTTTTCAAATATTATGAATGGACCACTACTTAAGAAAGAGACTGACAATGGTGCCGTCAAGCAATCTATCTTCAGTCATCAGCCAAACGATTTTCAAGACGCTATTTTCCACAGAATTCAGGAAGATTTTAATATACGGGTATCAACTAGTATACCGGAAGGATATCGAGCCCCACGGCTTTAACGTGAAACAAGAGATACCGCACGGCGATAGTGACAGGCGAAGGTATTCACCTTTTGATGTACCACAACCACGAAATTGTGGGGGCGGAAGGCCAGAACCTTTGGATATATCGGTTGCACTTTCTTCAACACCGAAGCAATAAATAAATAATAAGAAAAGTCTTTGCTCCTAGGTATGCGCAAAGATGGTTAACTTTGCTCATGAGTGCGTGGCACGCGTTCGGATCCACGCATAAAGCGGAAGTTGAGTCCACCGTTAAGTGTAATCATCAGGGGGGAACTCTTGTTGGTTAAAAACGTTAACACCCAGACGGAGCGGGGCGTCCAACAGGAAATGTTGCTTCACATGTCGACATCAAACATGTGGGATCAATAGTCCCAAACGGGACAATTTGTCGTCAATTTTTGTGCAGGGTGATGCGAAAACGCTTATCACCTTGAAGGCTAACCCGTATAAGACCGATTTAACCACACATGTATTGGTTGATACCGGAGCATCAAAACAACGTTGTGGCTAAACAAAGTTTAGCGTCGTTAAATTTCGTGAATATGAAAACACCTGTCACAGCAAGCGTAACCGTTACTATGCCAAAATGCGTGTTACTGACACGATAGAAGTGGACGAACCGATATACGAGGATAAATTCATCATCCTCGAACTTGATGATAGGTTTGATGTTATCTTGGGCACTCAAGCATAAGCTGGCCACAACCTATCGATTGCTTGCGGCAATACAACCGGAATTTATCATCGTGTAAGCAATTGAAGCGTATTAGTGGATCCACATGCACAGCCAGCCGAACATGTCGGTAGGGTTGATAGCACCAACTCATTCGACAACTGCGGACGGGTCATCCATTGACAGCAATCGTCCGGGGCATTCTGGAATAGCGGAGTGGCCGTCACAGGCGCCGTTTTGGATTACTGACAACTGACGGCTGTCGCCATCAGGAAGAAGCAATCACGGTATCGTGAAGAGGAGTATCTCACGGTAGGCAGAGGACACCATGAGGCAAGAGGTAATACCACGGCAGGCAGTGAACCCCGCGAAGAAATTAATACTGTGAAATGCAGTGAAAATCGCGAAGAAAGCAATACAGTGGCTCCCGCGATGATCATAACGTTACCACGGTCGGCAGTGGTCACCTTGACTAGGAAACAGGTCTCGACTTGATTACGGAGCACTTGGGGAGGTGTGACGTCCTACCCCTACAGAGAACGATTAGCTTCCTAGTCTCTTACCCTACTTGGAGATGATGGACGAAGCCCCTAACGAACTAAGGCGACAAACAGATCAAACCGATTTGTTTCATCGCTGCAAACGATGAATCATGATATAAACGAACAAATATCCACGTTACAACTACGCGACATAATGAAGGAGTTTATTGTGTATGGTAAAACTGAAGTTCAGCGCTTTGAAGTACAGAACTGGGATTGATTGAAGCGAGATCCCCTTATTTTGAGGTGCTTTGGGAATACGCTGACGTATTCCCAGGCAAAGTTTCATGAATTCCTTACTGACAAAAGGACTCGACATGACTGTCAGGCATAAAATATTGCTTCCCGCGGCAACAACATTTAGGAGAAAGCAATCAACGAGTTCTTTGAAGTTTGCGCCATGTGCGGGAACCAACATCACCGCTTACCACCCAATTTCTGTTTGTAGAAATTCACAGGAGGCTGGCAAATCGTTCATGCTTCCAATAAGTTGAACGCATCAATGGTACCAGCGCAAATACCGTTACCATTGAACGATTCCACCATTGATGACATGAGCTGGAGCACCGTATGGAGTACTCTTTATTTTAGAGATGGATTTTTTCAAATCCTAATGCGTGAGAATGATCTGACTAATCACTCCAAGCAAACTACTCTTTGGGAGTGGCTGGTTGATCCTCAGGGGTTGAAGAACTCCGCTACAACATTTAACAGATGTTACACATCTGCTACACCCAGTAAGTGAATTCACACCGAGGTTTTAATGATGTGTTAATCAATAGAAAAGCTGAACATGGGAAGAGTGACGTAGATGTGATGACATCAATGCGGACTAGATGGATCTTGGTCACGCTTAAATTGGGGTGTTTCCTTGTACCCGTGGTTTCCGCGGAATCTATTTTCTGGCGTAACTTGTATGCGGCCACACTTTTCTTGATTAGTAACGGTACGTACCTCGGCGCACCAATATTTCCCCGAGGTCATTTTAACCAATTTACCAAGTAGCTATACCACTAGAACCCAATAAAATAACCCAAACGTTCGTTCTTGACGATATACATATGTCGTGAAGGGGTTGAAAATTATTATAATTCCACGTAATTAACAACACAAAGAGGTATTAAGCCAGTCCTCCTTGTTTAACTTACGGGTACTTAATACTTCCGTCAGAACCAACAAATCAATCAATTACACTTGGCGTGCACTTCACAAGGCTGTCCCGGGATGCCCCCAACACTTGAGCACTTCAACAGGCTGCTGCTTTACTCACTAGGGCGTGTGCTCACTGACTTCCTTGTGTTACACTTGGTTTTTGTATGGAGTTAAAAAGGAAAGGTTTTTGAAAGCCGCCAGAGACCTGTGCAGTAAAGGGGAAATGTCGTTCTATTAAGTGTTATAAACTCCTACATCAAAGTCTCTCACTTTTCTCACCCACTACTTCTTGGTTACTTCAGCGCTGACTTCAATACTGGACTCTGGGGCCGTCGCAATCCTCTGTAATTTGATTGATCAGATTTGCCGTTGCAATCTGGCCGCCGCATCCTCTGAAACTTGATTGATCAGTTTTGACATGGCGATCTGGCCGTCGCGATCTGGCCGTCGCGATCTGGCCGTCGCGATCTGGCCGTCGCACCCTCTGGAACTTGATTGATCAGTTTTGACATTGCGATCTGGCCGTCGCGATCTGTCCGTCGCACCCTCTGAAACTTGATTGATCAGTTTTGACATCGCGATCTGGCCGTCGCGATCTTTCCGTCGCGATCTGGCCGTCGCACCCTCTGAAAGTTGATTGATCAGTTTTGACATCGCGATCTGGCCGCCGCACCCTCTGAGACTTGATTGATCAGTTTTGACATCGCGATCTGGCCATCGTGGCTCCACCCAATTTAATGTCTCCGACTCCAGGTATCCAATGCACCGCCCGTGTACACGTCCAAGGACGAGCTCCGTGCGTACTTCGGGCAGTTTGGTGGCTGTTTTGTCGCCGAGTCGCTCATTCAGGCGCATCATGACCTCATTGACGCGTACGTGAAGGCGACGCAAGACCCGCGCTTTTGGGAGGAGCTCGAGCACTTGGGTCGGGACTATATTGGCCGTCTGACACCGCTGTACCACGCCCGTCGGCTCACGGAGCATACGCAGGGCGCGCAGATTTGGCTCAAGCGCGAGGACTTGGCCCACACGGGCGCCCACAAGATTAACAATGTGTTGGGGCAAGCCGTGTTGGCCAAGTGGCTGGGCAAGACGCGCATTATTGCCGAGACGGGCGCGGGGCAGCATGGTGTGGCCACGGCGACGGCGTGTGCCTTGCTCGGTCTCGACTGTGTCGTGTACATGGGATATGTCGATACGCAGCGCCAGTCGCTCAATGTCTTTCGCATGAAGATGCTGGGGGCAAAAGTGATTGTCGTCACGAGCGGGTCCCAGACGCTCAAGGATGCCGTGAACGAAGCGATTCGGGACTGGGTCACGAACGTCGAGACGACGCACTACATTATTGGGTCTGCCAGTGGTCCGCACCCGTTTCCGACGCTCGTGCGCGACTTTCAGAGCGTCATTGGACGCGAAATCAAAGCCCACTTGCACGACGAGAGGGGACGACGGCCCGATGCGATTGTCGCCTGTGTCGGCGGCGGGAGCAATGCCATTGGCATGTTTCACCCGTTTGTGCACGAGGCACGGGTGGCCATCTGCGGCGTCAAAGCGGGCGGCGACGGCGTCGACACGCCACGGCACTCGTCTACGCTGCTCGGGGGTCGACCCGGTGTCCTGCATGGCACGAAGACGTACGTGATGCAGGACCCTGCGGTCCAAGTGATCGAAAAGCACTCAGTATCGGCAGGTCTCGATTATGCTGGGGTCGGTCCCGAGCATGCGTTCCTCAAGGGCTCCGGACGTGCAACATGCGTGAGTGTGACGGATAAGGAGGCGTTCGAAGCGTTCCAGCTTTTTTCGCAACTGGAAGGCATTGTGCCGGCGCTGGCGAGTGCGCACGCCGTGCACTTTGGTGTCCACCTCGCGTCAACGCTCTCGCCTGACCACGCGGTGGTCATCAACATTAGTGATCGCGGCGATAAAGACATGCTCCAGGTCGCCAAGGAGCTCGGCGTGAACCTAAATGATGACCTCACGGATAACTAGATGAACACGGTCTACTTGAGCGCTTGTGTTGAATTAAAACGAGCTACTAAATATGAGCGCACTCTGAACGTGTGATTCCTCTCTCCATCGTGTCTTCCCTGCCGCAGTCTTGTGCTATCTACCGGTGTTCACCTATTGAAGGCATGACACAATCTTTGACACCAATATTCAGTGTTTGAAGAAATCACCAGCGTAAAAAGCGTCATCGTGCTAACGTGTAGATTTTGGCGTGAAAAATACACCATGAATTAATAAATGCCGCAGATCACCTTCTTCATGCTGTAAATAAAGACTCCACTTCACCACACATACCGCGTTAATAGTTGTTATTGGTGAGAAGGTGCTGATAATCTGACGCGGTCGTCATATCGTGGGCTAATAGTATTCCCGCCGGTGCCCGTTGCCGTCCCTGATAACCCAGAACTAAAGTTTGAAGGATTGAGTCATTATAATAACAGCCTGTCAGGCTTACGGTAGCGGAGATGTTAGCTAATAAAATAAACCGAGGGAAAAAAGAAACCAGTTATCGGATTGAATATAAAATAAGTATGTACAGTACTGATATTCACTAATTCCAACTCAGGTATCTGCGACACCAACGTTACCTCAATACCATAAAATGATTAATAACTGATTGAAATATTTCCCATTATTTCTAAAAGGGTGATAAAATATCATCTGTAGCCAAATGTAATCTACTATGCCGAAAACGACCAGATCCCTTTACCACAGATGCGACGGTATTAAACAATAAACGCGAGGTGAAATCGGTCTTATGCGGCTTAACATTCAGTGTTCTAAGCATTTTATCTTCACCCTGCACAACAATTGACAAAAAAATTGTCCCGTTTGGACTATTGTGTACACATGTTCGATGTAGGAATGTGAAGCAACATTTCCAGCAGGGAGCCCTGCTGTTCTGGGTGTTAACGGTTTTTAGACCAACATGAGGTTGACCCTGAAGATTACCGATACCAGCGGACTCAACCGCCGCTGACTGCGTGAAGCCGGAAGCGCGCCATGCACTCTTGATCAATGTGCCTATCATTGTGCGCGCATCTATTGCAGCAAAGGCTTTGCTCATTACTTTTTGTTTGCTTCGACACCAAAGCAACAGCAGCCGATATAGGCATAGATTCTGCACCTCGGCGCCACCGAGATTGCTTGTCCGGGCCGGCGTTCAGTCCTCTACTTAGGTAGAGGTTCATGTACAAATTTTGACTATAAATATTGTGCCTTCTGCGTGTGAGCAGGTCTAAAAATTCAGATCGACATCTGAGTTCGTTCTTTGGAGGCTTGTTGTAAGCTTAAACTTCTTCTTTGAATTCCTCAAACGTATCCAACAAAAACAAGTCAGCCTTTCTTCGTCGCTAGGTCCATGCTTGGCGCGCCGGACAGACGAGGCAAAGTGTATCTTTAATCTGGGTGCACTTATGTTACGTGCTACGAGGGCTTTCTTAAGTTCAAGCAGCCTTCGCAAGAAAAGTTCTTTGTTCAGACTACGTCGGCTTTAAAGGTTAAATACATGAGATATCACCGGCACTGATGGCACCAGCAAAGCAGCAACCCAGAACCTTTGAAATCTTCCAATAGTTTCGCTCTGTTCCTCAGTGCTTTTTCAGGATATGATTATCAACGCCCCTCAAACGGACAAAAGACGCAAGCACATGATAAGCGGAAAGTACTGAAAAGGAACAAGTGATTTATTACGGCAACTACGTGATTTAAAGCTCAAAGCACAAACTTCAGGGTGATACTTGCGTTAAGATTAAGTTTTGCTACCTTTCATTATTTGACATACATACACGCTTCGAGGTGATAAACATCAAGGTAAGGACCAGCGATGCGGTACACAACTACGAAGAAAACCATGAGCTGAGGGAATATTGTCAAACAAATTGGTAAAGGACCCCCTCCGAATGTATTATGGATGAGAGCGATATGTTATGGACAGGAACAACGGAGCTGTTAAGAGCAGCTCCATTTTTGGCATCTTAACGTCAACTCCCGACCTATTTACTGAAAAAGGACCGCCTGGGAATGCGAGGTGTTAAAAATATGAATTATACTGGTTTGTACCAAAAATAGGGTATAAGGTTAATTTCATTTTTAGCAATGCTCATTTCTTACCTTTGAAAAGCTAAGATTGAGTACTCAAATCTGAGTACCTAAAATTAGGTACATATAATTAATGTAGGTTACACGACCGATATAGGATCACAACAACTTCAACTCTTACGCATACTACATGTTAGTACAGATAATCACTTCTGAATACACATTCAACAGAGCGATTCCCTGACTTGGTTATCTTCATCTACTGTCTATGAACTGTCTTGGGGTGTTATTTGCGTCGCTAGCGGATAGTTTTGGTTGCGAAAAAATTCGACGAATACAAATTCAGTATATTCGAGGTATAAATAGACATCTACGACTTAAGTTTCTTCCGATTTACGCAAAAATGGACAAGGAAACATTTTAACAGAATATGAGACCCAAGGGGAATGATGTTTCAATCGACGAAAATCTAGAAGAAGAGAAACCGACAGGTATCGGAGACGAAGGAGCTGAAATTCTTGAAATGTTCCAAAACGTCGGTGACAGACTTGACACACACGAGAGTTTGCGCGGGATTCTGGGCAGAAACATTTTGGTTTCAATAACTCAATTAGTCTTGACACCCGGATAAGGTAAGCTCAACTTCCAAATTGAAACTTTGGAATGGAATCTATATTATCCATATTCAGAACGCCATCGCCAAAGGTCTGCAAGCTGTACATAAGGTTGTTCAACTGTACCGAAGTGTAAGAGGGGTTGGTAGCATGTTTCAAGGAGCGGGGAACCCGATTTATATGGCAAATTGCTATTGCCGTATCAGCATGAGGATATTGCTCGACGGAGGACATCAACGTTGATCTCATCTTAGTGGAACAGCCGGGATATACTATAGACAAGTGGATACATGGTGGGTAGCGTCGCTGTCGCTAGTTCACGTGATGAAAAATGCTCAATGCATCTCACTCATCTATCACATCGACTCAAGCGATAAAGTAATTCACAAACATAAAAACATCTAAAAAGGGCCTGGAATTAGGACTACATTTATCTGGTAGTTATTCTAGAGTCTGTTGTCAGTGGTGAAACCACATGTATGGACAATTAAAAAAAATGTGCACTACACTTCGTTGGATTTGGGCATATTCGTTGGAAATGTCCCAAAAAAGTTGACAAAAGGTTGATTTTATCGCTAAGAAATAGAAAAAACATGTCTATCATTGATGGAATCAAATGGATGTTCTACAGATGTGCCATCATGCACTTTGGGGATGGTCTGAAATACGTGCGTGGCGATGAAAGCTTTTAATGGCACAAATTTCGAAGAAGACGGGAAAATGCTCAATGTTTCAAAAAGGTTCGATTAACATCCAAGTCACTATAAGCGGCGAGACCAAGGCTATACGCCGCGTCAGCGTTTATGGTGTCGAGAAATTGTCGAAGAATATCCTCTCTTACGGCTTGTTGGAAGAAAGAGGTTGTGAAATGGTTTAAGTCAAGGGGAAGCAAATGATGCTGCTACGGCCACAAGGAAAACATTTTTGACATCAAGAAGACGAACAGGTGCCAACTGTGATGGTGGAAGCCTAGATATGGGACTGGTCAAAAGTTAAGACCGTATACAGTGTCATGGAAGAAAGCGACACGGCTTGAAGTCGAGAAATGGAAGTCCAAAAAAGGGTCTAATGCATTTTCATGCAAGACTTGGACATTTTTTTAAAAAAACTACGATGTAGTGGAAAGCTTTGCAAAGTACCCGGAAGTGGGATTATACTTACTGATAACAAACGAATGAATTGATTGACTTATGCACAGGGAAAGCACTATAATGCTCCTACCATATACCACCGTATTGGGTTATCATTCCGCCATGCACCTACTCATCTATGAAGGTATCATTTTGCAGGTTGGCATGTTCAACAAATCACCTTAACACAGAAATCAGCCTCCGCGACATTCACTTTGTTCGTCGTCACTAATATCCGTAACTGTGTGCCAATGCGTGCACGTTCCAACTCCAAGTAGTGTACTGATGCGTGAAACTCCACAAAGAAACGAAAGTAGGATAGTGCAAAAGTAGTGATAAAACGTAAACAAGCTTTATATTCCACTTTAACTCCACTTGTAATGGGGTGCCATTACATAATTGATATTCAAGTTAGAATATCACAGTTTAATTTCAGACGCGTTGTCTGAAATTTAAATAAGAGATTATAAGTTATTATAATCTAAGAAGGAAATGTCGATTCGGTATAAATACCGAATCTTGCAGGTTAACTAATAGTACAGTTAGTTAAAGACTTGATATTGTTATATTAATTAGTTAGTTACTATACTATTAGCCTCTAAACCACCCATTAAATAAACACTCTTAATTTTGCGTTCTAGATAACAAGTTAATATTTATATATTTACTTTTATTATAGGATTAGTTGTTACCAACTAATCCTGCCCTATTGTATTGCGCGCTTCCTCGCAAAATACAGTGTAATCCTGTAACAGGATCAGTCCTGTTACACCTGGTAGCACTTTGTGGTCCGTCTTAACGACCACAGTTCCGTTCTGCTAGTTAACTAGCGGAGCGAAGATTAAGAGCCGCTCGGCATCATGTCGCGAGACATGTCGGCTGCCGAGCGAGAAAGAACGCTGGAAGAGGTGAATAAACACTTCCCTCACTTCTCGTCGCGTAGTAAATACGCGACGGTGGAAATGATTCGGTCTATGGGGACCGACATCATTACCTTCCTCAAGAGCAAGTCTCCGGAGGAAGTAGTACAGGTGGTGAACCGCTTTAGGCTAAACCACCTAGAAAAGTCAGAACGGCCCGCGCCAGAGGCAGCGCGGACCGCAAATGCACCTGCAACGCATAGCGTTGAAGTAGTAAAGGTGGGAGTACCGCCCTTTACCGGCGAAGGGGGCGAGCCCCTTCGTAGATGGTTCGCAGAGGTGGAAGATGCCATCTCTGCGCAAAATAGTGTGGACGAACGTCAACAGGCGTTCTTCGCCACAACATGTCTAGGCGGCAGGGCCAGGGAATGGGCGATGAGTCGCAGAGCCACTGATGACTCTGCGTTCCTGACTTATCAGGAATTTAAAGCTGAGCTAAAGCTCAACTTTGAAGCTCAAAAAAATGGAGCTAAGTAGTCGGCAGGAGTTTATGGAACTCCGGCAAGGTAAGCTTGACCTTCAAGCTTATGCTCAGAAGACGCAATATTTGCTGTCAAATATTGTGTATGAGCCGGTGCCCCCTGCTATGCAGGTCACTGTCTTCATGAAGGGACTCAATGATGGTCCCGTCAAACAGAGTCTTTACCGGCACCCGCCAAAATACTCTAAGGGATGCCATTGATATAAGAATCCGTGAAGAGTTCAGCATGCGATCAGCGTCATCGCATGCTGGGTACAGCCGAAGGGCTCAACAGCCCTTCGCTTTTGACATGCCGCAACAGCATGTCAACAATCAGCAGTCGGGCAGACGAAGTTCACACTTCGTCTCAAGAAACAGCCACCCGCGCCAGAGCATGGGCGGTGGAGGTCCAGAGCCGATGGACCTATCGGTTGCGAATGCTTCGAACTCGAAGCAACCGAAATTTGAGAAGAACATTCGCTGCAATCGATGCGCGAAAGTGGGGCATTTTGCCCATGAGTGTATGGCACCGCGTCCGGTGCCACGCAGTCAGCGGACGGAACCGTCCGCTGCACGGCGACACCAACAGGCACATCACCCCGTTTGGAAAGAAACGTAAATCACCAGTAGGGGCGGGGCGCCCTACTGGGAATGTTATCCCACATGCCGACATAGGGCATGTGAGGGTAATAGCCCCAGACGGGAATATGTCCTGTCAAAAGGTGCAGGGTGATGATAAGCCTCTTATCACCTTGGAGGTTAAGCCTCACGGGAGCGATGTCCCCATGCGAGCTTTTTTTTGACACAGGAGCGTCAAACAATTTCGTTAGAACTCAGATTCTAACGCTGTTGAGCTTTGTGGAGGTAGAAACCCCACGAAGTATGTTGTCAGTCCGGTTAGCAACAGGTGCAACCGTGACTATTCCAAAGCGTGTTTAAAACACGCTTCGAGTTGAATGAACTGTCATTCGAGGATGAATTCACGTCCTCGATTTAGATGACAAGTTCGATGTGATACTTGGAATCACATGGATGTCCAAGTTTAAACCTTCGATCGACTGGGTTAATCTATCGATCGACTGCGGCGGACCCACAGGATCTGATCACCCTGTGTGTAATCCGGTTGTATCAGAAGATACAACCGCAGCGTCGGACAGTCTGGTGGATAGCGATGGCACCACCAGGTCTGTTCTGACACGATCAGCGGAAGGTACCTCCGCTGGTGACAGTCCAGAGGGACTACCACACGCAACATAAGAGTCGTTGCGTTTTGGAGAGAAACATTCCACGGGTGATAAAGACCACCGTGAGAATGAAGTAATATCCACGGTTGGAAACACCCACCGTTAGAATGAAGTGATATCCACGGTGGGAAACACCCACCGTGAGAATGAAAATGTATCCACAGTGAGAAACACCCACTGTGCGACCGAAGGTTCCAACACGACGAATGAATTCCGTGTTGATGAGAGTGAACTCACGATCGAGTGCAATCGTGAGCAAAACTCCGTGGTGGCCAGTGCTCACCACGTTGCGTTAGCCATGCACACGGGTGATAAAGACCACCGTGTCGCAGATAAGGCGGCCGATCAGACGAGCACATCTGATCGCCAAAATTCCATGGTAGGAAGTGGCCACCATGATGATAAGTATTCGCACACGGTGAATCGTAATCACCGTGTAGCAGTCAATCAGACGAGTTCGTCTGATTGCATGGGCAGTTCCGTCGAGACGATCAACGTCTTGACGTAAACGGAGACCGGATTAGCTACCCAGTCTCTGTTGATGGAACACCCTCCGAAAGAAGGTTCGGAGGTGATGGCTCTTCCAGTGCTAAGCTGGAAGAAGTTTGTAAAAAACTTGCACGATGGTCAGATCGAACAGATCTGTATCATCGTTGCAACAGATGATGTAGTGGATATTCGTGAACAAATATCCACATTACAAGTGGAAAACATTGGTAAAGAGGTTCCCAATGATCAAACGAGAGTTCAGCGCTTTGAAGCGCAGAGCTGGGAGTCGCTTAAAGCGAACTCCCCATTTTATGCGGTACTTCGGGAATACGCTGACGTATTCCCAGAAGAATTACCTAGCGAGCTCCCTAAGGATAAGGGAACTCTTCATGAGATTAAACCTCGTGCCGGGCTCGAAGTATTGTGTTACGCGGCAATGGCCGTTGCCGCGTGATCAAGTAAAAGCGATCGACGAGTTCTTCGAAGCTCGTCGTAAATCAGGCCAAGTGCGGGAGTCTACCTCACCGCACTCTACCCCCACCTTTTGTGTAAAGAAGTCCACAGGTGGGTGGAGAATCGTTCACGCTTACAACAAGCTGAACGCAGCAACGGTACCGGCACAGACACCGATACCGCGGAAGGATGTCATCATAAATGGCATGTGCGGGAGCACCATCTTTAGTGCTCTCGATCTAAGAGATGGATTTTATCAAATCCTAATGCGTGAGAAGGATATCCCTCTCACGGCGGTACGCACCCCAAGCGGCATGCTTTGGGAGTGGCTTGTTATGCCGCAGGGGCTTCGAAATGCCCCTGCTACGTTTAACAGATGCGTAACGCATCTATTACGCCCGGTGCGAGAATTCGCACCGAGTTATTTCGATGACGTGTTCATCCATAGTAAGGATGAACACGATAAAGCGATGTAGATGTCCATAGGGAGCATCTACGTCGAGTGTTAGAGCTTATGCGTAAGCATAAGCTCTATGCAAATCTGAAGAAGTGCACCTTTGGTGCACCTGAGATACCTGCTCTTGGATGCTTTGTGGGCAAGAACGGGGTGCGTCCTGATCCAGAAAAGATCAGGGTGATCGTTGAATGGCCTACGCCAAACAACGTTAAGGAGCTTCGAAATTTCCTTGGGTTGGCAACATATTTGCACAAGTATTCGTGCAACTATGCTGGGTTAATACGACCTCTTTCTCAATTACTTAAGAAAGATGTCGAATGGCATTGGGATACCTAATGTCAAGATGCTTTTGATGCAGTCAAGCAAAGCTTGACTGAAGCGCCTGTCTTGGATATAGCCGATAACGAGCGTCCGTTCGACGTCGTTTACGACGCGAGCGATTTCGCTATCGGCTGTGCTTTGATGCAGCGTGATCACGATGATCGTGATCGCTTAATCTGCTATCAATCGCGTCAGTTGCGCCCAGCCGAGCGCAACTATCCAGTGCATGACAAGGAACTCGTTGCCATGAAGTACGCACTGGCTAAGTTTCGGATCTATCTATTGGGAGATAAACCGTTTGTGGTTTACACGGACCATGCGTCGCTACGCACGGCCGTGAATTCACCACACATTTCTCAAAAATGGCTCGATGGCTGTCATTCTTTGCTGAGTACAACTTTACGGTTGAATACAAACCCGGAAAGTTGAACGTGATAGCGGATGCGCTATCACGAAGGCCCGATTACGAGACGAAACCGTCCGTAGCCGAAGAGGCCAGTGCAAACGCGATCCGTTGCACTGCTTTGTCGTCGTCAATTATACGACAAGTACGCGAGGCGTACAGAACAGACGAGGAGACACGTCTGTTGATTGATTACTTACGTAATCAATCAAGTGAGAAACGCGACGAACTCCCAGAGTTCCTCCGCGCTTGCGTGCATAGATATCGACTGCACGATGGTCTGCTGCTTTACAGCACAGACCAAAAAGATGAAAGTCTCATCGTCGTTCCAAACGACGACGACCTCAAACATCAAATTATGTTTGAGTATCATGATGCTCCGATTTCGGGGCATCAAGGTCGAGAGACTTTTACTGGCGAAACCAGTACAAATGGGTACGTAAATACGTACGCGCTTGCGAGATTTGCCAGCGCGTTAAGCCTGAGCAGTCTGCACAGGCTCCGCTGCAATCTCTGCCGGTTCCGACAGAGTGTTGGAAGTCCATTTCAATGGACTTCGTATTCGGTCTTCCACCCGACAATAGTCGGAAGACTGGAATAGTGGTCTTTGTAGACCGTTTCAGTAAGATGGTACATCTTACTGCAGTATCAGCGAATGTAACCGCCGCTCAAACAGCGCGGATATTCGTTGATACGGTATTCCGTTTGCACGGAATGCCGGAAGACATTGTCTCGGATCGAGATCCGAGATTTACAGTACGTTTCTGGCAAGAAACGTTCTCATTGTTGGGAACCCAGTTGAAGATGTCAACTGCGGACCATCCGGAAACGGATGGGAAGACGGACCGGGTTAACAGCGTTCTCGGAGACATGTTGCGATTATACGCACATGCCTTTGAACAGTGGAGTGACTATCTGCCACTCACTGAATTCGCGATTAACAATTCGGTGCATGCTTCAACTAAGCATACACCATTCTACGTGAATGCCTTAAGGCATCCACGAACCCCAGCTTTACTTGGCGGTACGCCAAATCTAAGTGGGGGAGGGACCCGCTCAAATTTTGAGCGAGTCAATGCGCAAGTTGCGACTGCAACTTGTGAACAAAACGATGGCCCTTCTACTGAAAGTACAGTAGAAGCGGAAGCAGCTTCAATTGAAACTGAAGCTGCATACGATAAATATGTGTCTGCAGCAATGGCTGCAGACAATGAGGACAACGCACCTACTGCTGATAAAGCAGTAGATGAATTCGTATTACAGCGCCAAGCTGTAATACGCTATGTAAAAGACGCACTTGCCTCTGCTTTTGATAAGCAGAAGCAAAATGCAGATAAACAAGGAAGGAAGAACAAGAACTCCTTTCTTAAAGGTGAATTAGTATTACTAAGTACTACTAATTTGCCTACACATGCAATAAGCAACTTCCCTACACGGAAGCTGCTTCCTAAGTACATTGGACCTTTCAAGGTCCAAGAGATTCGGGGGAATACCTATACCTTAGACATTCTCACAGCAATGCGGCTTCACCCAACATTCTATGTTGGGCGTCTCAAGCTGTATCACTCGTCTTTGTCTTACGACGAGACGCAGAACCACGGAAGATACCGTGCTTCTCCAAGTCTCCCAAGAGAGAATTGTAATCGGCCTCCAGCCGTTGGTGAGCAGAGCGGAGAGTCGTTACCTCCGCCTTCGACTGCTCGAGATCAGCCGTGCGCCGATCGAGCTCTCCCTTATAGCGGGAAAGCTCAATGTACAGAAGATCATTCTTCTGCTGGAGGGCAGTGTGCGCCCCGAGGATGTCGCGGACATCCTCGCGAAGAGACCGATATGTCTTCACACAGTGAGACATATCGCTGCTCAAGGTGGAATAACCTCCCTCGAGCTTGCGGAGCAAAGAACCATGCTCCGCAACAACAACGGCGAGGGAATTCTCAACCTACGCCGCCCCTGATTGATAATCAGGGGAACAAGCGATATATCCTCGATCGCTTGATCTCGAAGCGCTTGGTGCCTTTGAAGAAGGGGCAGCGTACCGAGTACTTGGTACGCTGGCTGGGATATCCCCAAGAGTTCGACTCTTGGGAACCGATTGAGGTTCTGAGGGCCGACGCCCCAGACCTTTTGACTGAGTTTGAGAAGAAGTCTCAAACTCATAATGCGAAGTAGCATCAACAGTAGGTGTTGATGCATTCAGGGTATCAATTAAACCCTGAATTTCGGCGGGTACGGAAAAGCCACCGTACCCCCGCAACTCCTCCTCTGACAGACGATGAGCGCCCTGCGTACACCGCGGGCAAACGAGGTGAGAAGGGACACCACACTTTAACCCTTCTTTGATGCAAGCAAAATGGATGTATTCCATTTTGCCTGTTCGTGAGTGATTTAAAAAGCGCTCGCGCATTACGTGAACTCTATTCACGTAATCATCTGGGCTTTTGTTGTAGTTGTCAACAAAAGCGTTACAACTCTGAGTCAGGGCGTCTTTATCGTCCCAGTTCCCCCTTGACCCTTTCCGGCTCGAATAATATCGAACCTGGAAAAAGAGGTCAATAAAGTACAGACGTCTATCGTCTGTACTTCGATCGAATAGACGTGACTGGATGTCTTCGCAGTCATCCAGCACGTTGATATCAAACAACGCATACTGGCAGTCCCGTTTACGGTGACCGCAACTGTTGGGGGCAATAGCCCAGCCAGGGGTCCAAAATCCCACTCTGTACGGAACATGTGGTTCCGTACGATGATACTCTTTAGAAGCGGCAGCCGCCGCTTCTGTTCGAGCCCTTTTAGCAGGCGGAGCACCGCCTGCTTCAACACCACGCGCCGGGGTTAAATCACCCCGACGTGGAAAAGTACTTGGTCCAGGGGGGGCTCTGCGTTCCCGCAACCACCTGTGATAATCATTGTCGCTTTCATAGCTGACAGCGACACCAGAGTCGTCATCGCTGTTAGGAGATGAGCACGTAGCGAGTTTCGACTCGCTAGATCCTTTAGTGGGGACATCTGTATCCCCATCACTTTGTTCGGAGTCAGAACTCCCGAACATGGCCCTCTTGGCAACACCCCATTCGGAAGTTTCCATCGTGCGAGATGTTGCATTAGCAACATCTCCCTGTTTTTGTCAGATGCCGCCTTAGCAGCATCTGCGGTCGAAGAAGGTACGTCTTCCGACCTTTGCGTAGTTGACGCTGCTAATGCAGCGTCACTGTTGTCACTCAACACCTCAGCACCTAGTGCTGAGGCGGAGGAAGAAGCTCCTTCATTTTTTTCAGCAGCGCTCTTTAGAGCGCCGCCGCCGTGTGCTTTGACCATCGAGTCGATGGTCAATCAGTTGGTGAATGAGAAATTCCGACCAACAAGTGCCACCCATGATTGGCCAAAATAAGAATTACTATTGGCCAACCACCTTAAGTGGAGGGGGGTAATGTAATGGGGTGCCATTACATCATTGATATTCAAGTTAGAATATCACAGTTTAATTTCAGACGCGTTGTCTGAAATTTAAATAAGAGATTATAAGTTATTATAATCTAAGAAGGAAAAGTCGATTCGGTATAAATACCGAATCTTGCAGGTTAACTAATAGTACAGTTACAGTTAGTTAAAGACTTGATATTATTATATTAATTAGTTAGTTACTATACTATTAGCCTCTAAACCACCCATTAAATAAACACTCTTAATTTTGCGTTCTAACAGATAAGTGAATATTGATATATTTACTTTTATTATAGGATTAGTTGTTACCAACTAATCCTGCCCTATTGTATTGCGCGCTTCCTCGCAAAATACAGTGTAATCCTGTAACAGGATCAGTCCTGTTACACCACTTATAATTCCACGTAAGCGAAACGAGACCGAAAATATTTTTACACTCCATGAAATGCACAACTTTCGGTCAAAGAACAACCGTACTAATCGTTACTTGTGTACTTGCGTACTTAGAATTAAAATCAGAAGTGATTATATTAGTATTAAGACTAAAACTTACACTGATAATATGCATATATGTGAATTGGCGTGCCTAACATAAGTTAAGTACTACCCATAATGTTTTCATCGAAAAGTCGCAATAATCCATTTCGTCCGACACGTAATGTTACAGCAAAAATGAGCGTCCTTTTAACACTCTTCTCGACTTTCCGGTGAAATCAGCTTACGTCTTCTCCATCTACATCAATCCTTGTCCTTGTTGCAAACGTCTCAGCTTTCCAGGACCCATCCGTTTTGCAAAAATATCCGCAATCATATATTCTGTCGGTTCGTAATCCACTTGAATCAATTCATCTCGACCCTTTGAAACCAAAACATTTACTCTGCACGTCGATATGTTTCGTTCTTGACGTCTTGCTATCTCCATTCATCGTCCTTATCGCATCTTGATTGTCACATTTCCGTTTTATGGGCAGCTTCTCTCGCAGCCCTATTTTCATCGCCATTTCTTTCAATACAATTAGCTCGAATTCAACTACTGAAGCTGCGTAAAGCTCAGCTTCCATCGTAGATAAAGACACTCACGACTTTCTTTTGCATATCCAATGTACTACAATCCCATCCATGATCACTAGTCCTCCTCTGGTTGACTTTCTGTTAGTCTGTGACCCGCCGAAATCAGCGTCAAAATATCCTGTCAGCGTTACTTCGTTCCGATAATCACCTTTCTGCTTCAGATCAATTTCCATTAGTAACTTCATAGACGATGTCGCCTTTAAGAATCTCAAAATTCTCTTGGCCGACGTCCAATCAAACATTGTTGGTGCGTGAGCTCTGCGCATAACTTTATGCACCGCAAAAACTATATCTGGTATTGTGCATTGTGCTATCCATATTAAACTTCCGGTCAGTGATTGAAAGCTCTAATTGTCGGCTGTCCGCTGCAATCATCATTTTTTAGACGTTGTTGCTCCTTGATAGCTTCATTTTCGTAATCTTCTCAAATTGGAGCCTTAACTCCATTTGCATTTTCCATGTGATGCGTCACCAGTAGGTAGTTTATCATGACCTCTTGATCCAGGTAATATCCATCACTTTCACCGTACGTTACACGCATCCCCAAAAATTTCGAAACCTTCCCGAGATCTCCAATTTCTTCATATCCTTGAAGAAATTTTGCACGCACTCCACGTTGGTTCCCGTGACCTGCAAATAATCAACGTAAACTCCTACCACCACTGTCGATTCATTAACCTTCTTGAAATATAAGCACACATCCGCGAAACTCTGGTTGTATCCATACTCTGTTAACTTTCCGTGTAATAGGCGATTCCATTGCCTACCTGCTTGTTTCAAACCATAAAGAGTCTTCTTCAGTTTTAACACCACTTTCCGCGCGTTTTCAACTTGCAATTCACTTAATTTCGCTTGATTTATCTCCATTCCACTTGGCAGATAAAGGTAAATTTCGTGCTCGTCTTCTAACCCTTTGACATACGCGTTAGGAATTTCGCCGTGCATTTCATTTACATTCCATTTTCGTGCGAGTCCCAAGATGAATTTCGCTGTCGTCATTTCCATAACTGCAGTGCAACGTTAGCTCGTAGTCGACCCCAGAACGCTGCTCATTTCCGCAGGCCACCAATCTTGCCTTGTATCTTTCTAGGTCACCGTTTGCATCCGTATTGGTTTTATACACCCACTTGGTGTGCAACGGTTTCACATTAATGGGTTTCGCGCGGTGTCCCACACTTGGTTGTTTTCCAGCGCGTTAATTTCTTCTTGCATTTCTTCCATTCACTTCTTGCTATCTTGACGGCTGCTTGCATCCTTGTAGCTTGTCGGATCGCCTTCAATCACCATATTCACCTCTTGTCTTGTTTCTGTGTCGCTTTTGTCTTCCGTCTTTTTTTCACCAGCCTTTTTTTGCATACCGACGCGTTTCATGTCTCTCTCTCGTCCAACGCGGCTTCTTCTTTACTTTTTGTTTCTTGGCACTGTCGTGACTAATTTCTTGGCCCTTGAGAGTGTCGTTGTCCTCATATTTTTCTCCCACAGACATTCTTTCACCTCCTTCTAACCTTCGGCTTCCTTCGTTATCAGTGCTTTCGTCGATCCCATCTGAAAAAAAGTACTTGAGTTACCGGTTTTGCGTTTCGTTCAGGTTTTCCACTTTATTCACGTGTTGATTTACTGAAATTTTATTTTTGCGCTTGCGATAAACTATAAAACCCTTCGTTTGTTCACTTTTGCCTATAATAATTCCAACTTGTGCGCGATGTGCCAATGTGTTGGTCCCATGGTTTCTATACACCGTACATGGGGAACCAAACGTAACGATATCTCCAAGATTTGGCTTAACGCCCGTCAAGACTTATAAAGGCGACATCCTCTTGGCGTTCGCGCTTGTGGATGTTTTGTTTAACACGTAGTCGGTGTATTCAGCCGCATCGCCCCAAAAAGATCGATTTAGTCCGCTACCGAACAACATGAATTGGGCCATATTTATTACGTTGCGATGCATGCGCTCTGCTTTGCCATTTCTCGCCTGGTTTCCTGACTCACTCACTTGACGTGAAATCCCTGTGCTTACAAAAATAATCAACTGTCTTGTACTCCGCGCCTCCATCTGTCCTGAAGACATGTGTAGCCGGTGCGTATACGCACGGTGCGACCAGCGCACAGAGGAAGGCTTTCCTTAAAGCGGCGTTCGCCGCTACTTAGCCGATACGCCCTTATTAAGGGCTTAGTAGGAGAGAGCTCTCCTACTCGGGGCCAAGATTCCCGGGTTAGTTTACTCTAGCCTGTACTAGTGCCTTAACGGCAAGGCTCCCTTACAAAGGGTGTAGCTAAGTGGAGGGCTCCCCTTACGCTACGGCACTCACTACACGCACGACCGGTCGAGTTCGTGCGTCTGTACTAAGGAGTGAAAGTAAAACCGAATATATTTAATATGTAATTATTTAAATTAATATAAACTATATGTAACACTAAATAGAATATTACTAATTCGTACCTAGCTAAAATGTAGTGTACACACCTGTGTACTGACACGTGGATGGCTGACACACCACCACACCAAGGGCCCATGCCCTGATTGTTTAAAATAACCAAAGGTTCGAAACCTTTCAACCCGGCCAATACTGGCCTCAACCGTGGTGTACTCATATACACCAACACTCAATGTTACCCGAATGTAACCCCGTTACATCCTCCCCCATCAAGACTATTGATTACGCAATAAACAAAATTTTGTTGGAGAACTCCAACGCCAGTACCTCTGGCTGTCCATTGTACACCCTCAGAGGTGCTATGGACGCAAACTATTCCGACGGCTCGGAAGTGGACACCCTTGGGGAGCTCTCCCCAACGGCTGGCCATGTTGATAGCGCCGAAGGGCGCTATCAGTCATACAACCCATTCCCCACACGTGGGTAGAACGCACTAACTCGTGCGCCACCGTTACCCGCTAGGGGCGATACCTCCAGGTTGCCACAGGCAACCACCACCAATGAACCGTCCTTGGTTCAAGAGGTCCGACGTGCCGGACGGGCACGTAAGGGACCTCGCGACCCTCAAAAGAGGGCTAAGAACGCGGTCAAGAGAGGCTTAGCTTCTTATACCCCTGGACCAGCGGCTATACTCTCGCGTGAAATTGTGCATCGGAACCAACTCCGGGCCCGACTACTAACGCCCAAACATTGTTCCGTTAAGGCCTACCGGACGCGCCTCGGGAAACAGGCACGCGGTGCCCTCGTGGATGTTCTCCGCGAGATTCCCCTTGTTCTCCTGAGGGACGAAAGCGTCGAAGACGCAGAACAGGCGTTCCGCGCCTGGGCGGAAAGGGAGAAACACCTCCCCAGTTTCGATGCGCTGTACAACAGCTTTTCCGAACACGACGTTCGGGTAGAGAGAGCGCTACGCTTGGCTTATGATAAGGCAAAAGCGCAAGGGCAATTGCCTGCCTCCTATTATACGCGCTCTGCTCTCGATGTGGTGCCGGAGAGCAATGCAAGCACAGCATCTGCCTCCGGCGAACTCCCAGCTATTGGGAGTGAAGGGGCTTCTTCAGCCCCTTTGGTCGTTGACTCTCAGTGGGATTCTCCCGCTCGAAAGCGTCAACGACGTCACGGCAATCCTGCCGCAGGGGAGTCTCGTACTCCACGAGTTCTGGGAATGTGGATACCCTTTCCACTTCACCAGGTACTGGGTCTCACTCAGGTGATGGCGTCGTGCCATCAGGCGTTCCACATGATAATGTGGCGTACCCTCCGTATCGAGCACTGGAGGAGGGGGTCGCGCTATTGCGGCGTGACTTCCACGAGCGCTGTGATCGGCACAGCCTTCGCATCCAAGATGCTCAGGAGGAACTCCGCAACGAGGGGAGTGCGAATGAACGCATCGAGCAGCGGCTTGCCTCTCTCGAGACTCTCGTTGCGGAGCTTCAGGGTCGTATATCAACCCTGTCGGAGATGTTCCGACCTGTTGCGCCTTTCGGCTATCCGGTTTCTCACCCTCCTCCGAGAGGGGACCCGCCTCCGGGTTCTGGTATGGCTTAAGCATACCCACATAAAAGGTTGGATGCGTACGCATCGCCTTTGGGATGTCTAAGGTGTACGACAAGCCCTTTCGGGCTAACACCTTAAAGGGGCCCACAAACCTGGGGCGCAGTTTATTGCGCAACACATTTGAAACTGCATGTGTAGGAAGATTTTTATCGTTTAATAAAACACTTTCTCCTACTCTGTATAACTTTTTGTTACGCCGCCCCTTTCGGTCAGCTTTCTCCTTCTGCTTGTCTTGGATTTCAGCCATGGCATCGCAGACGTGTCGTAAGACACTAAGGCGCGTCGATAAAAACTTATCGATGTGCTTTCGCACAGATACAGGGCTGACATCAGGGAATCCTCCCCCCTCAAGCCCTGGGCCACGCACACGTGGCGTCAACGGAACCCTCGGATTCACCAATCCGTTTACGTAAAACGGGGTAAACCCCGTAGATGCATGTACCGAATTGTTGATAGCAAATTCAACCATCGGAAGCATCTCACTCCAACTCTTTGGAGAATCCGGACATAAACTCCGGAGAATATCCTCAACAACGCGATTAACGCGTTCCGTCTGACCGTCCGTCTGCGGATGATCCGCAGTGGACATGAGGAGCTTGGTGCCTAGCACCTTAAACGACGCTCCCCAGAACTGTCCCGTAAAACGGGGATCCCGATCTGACACCACGGAATCGGGTAGACCATGTTGTCGAAAGACACGGTCTAGAAACACTTTCGCTGTTCCTTGTCCATCTATGGACTCTGGCACCGCCGCCAGGTGAGCCATCTTGCTCAAACGTTCTACAAAGACCAATATGCCGGTGTTCCCGGCCTTATCCTTCGGAAAACCGAAGATAAAATCCATGCTAATGGATTTCCAACACTCCGTTGGAAACGTTCTACAAAGACCAATATGCCGGTGTTCCCGGCCTTATCCTTCGGAAAACCGAAGATAAAATCCATGCTAATGGATTTCCAACACTCCGTTGGAACCTAATCTCGCCAAAGGCGCAGCTGAACTTGCAGAGGGTTTAACCCTCTGACACGTCTCACAGGTGCGTATATACGCACCGACCCACTTATAAATATTGGGCCACCAATAAAAAGCGCTTAAAGCGCTGTAGGTCTTATCCCAACCTAAATGACCCCCGGTAGGGGCGTCATGTGCCTCAAAGAGGACTCTATACTTCAGTTCCTCATCATGAGGAACAACCACCCGCGGAGTGTCCTCCGCGCTCGTGCTATAATATAGCAAACCGTCACAGTACCTGTAACGGTGTAAACGAGCTCTAGCTCGACTTGACAGGGTTGGCTCAGACGAGCCAAGACCCTTTTCACCTAACGCGCGGATAAGCGCCGTACACTGAGGGTCTTTCTCATACGCCTGGCGTATGAGATCTACCACAGACGTGGTGACGAATGTCGCGTGAGCGAGCTCGTAATCGGGACGACGCGATAACGCGTCCGCAAGCACGTTCTGCTTGCCAGGTTTATACTTAACCTCAAAGTTGTACTCCGCAAAGAAGGAGATCCAACGGGCCATCCGTTGCGAGAGATGAGGCGACTATGTCGCTGTCCGTAAGGACGCGTGGTCAGTATAAACCACGAACGGCTTTGAGCCGAGTAGGTGAACCCTAAATTTGACAAGAGCATATTTCATTGCAAGTAGCCCCTTGTCATGAACGGGATAATTCCGTTCTGCAGCTTTAAGCTTCCTCGACTCAAACGCAATTACGCGTTCCCTTCTTGCATCGTCTGCTTGTAACAAAGCACATCCGATTGCGAAATCGGAGGCGTCGCAGACGACACTAAATGGTTTCCCAGAGTCTGGGAGAGCAAGAACGGGAGATTTTAACAAGCTCCCCTTAACCGCTTCAAAAGCGTTTTGGTGTTCAGTTTCCCAACACCAATCAACATCCTTCTTAAGAAGGTCGGTCAATGGCTTCTCCATTTCAGCGTAGTTCTCGCTGTACTTGTGGAGATAGTTGGCTAATCCTATCCACTTCTGTAAATCTCTAAGATTTACAGGCGAAGGCCACTCCACAATGGCTTTCACCTTCGCGGGATCCGCCCGCACTCCATCCTTACCGATGAAGCATCCGAGGAAAGGAATTTCCTCAGCACCAAAGATACACTTGGATGCGTTTGCATATAACTTATGCTCTCGCATACATTCGAGCACTGCTCGAAGGTGTATCAGATGCGTCTGAACATCAGACGAGTCGCCTTCCGCACGACTATGGACGAATATTTCGTCGAAGTACGTCTGAGCGTACTTCCTATGAGGGCGGAAGAGTTGAGTCACCAAGCGATTAAAAGTCGCTGGTGCATTTGAAAGCCCTTGTGGTATAACAAGCCACTCCCACAGCATGCCACTAGGCGTGCTAACCGCCGTCAGCGGAATATCGGACGCTCGCATGAGCACCTGATAATTAATACCCGTCCACCAGATCTAAGGCACTGTACACAGTACAGCCCGCCATATTGTTCTGGAGGACATCCTTCCGAGGAACCGGAGTCTGCATGGGTACAGTAGCTGCGTTCAGCTTGTTATACGCATGCACAATGCGCCACTTTTCGTTCGGTTTACGAACACAAAAAGTGGGAGATGAGTGGGGAGACTTACTCTCCCGTACCATCCCTGCCTCTTCTTTCCCCTTGAAGAATGCGTCGATGACGTCGCGTTGTTCCTTGGGGAGAGGACACTGCCTAGTGACGCAGTATTTGGTTCCGGGAACCAAATCAATTTCATGTCGGACTCCCCGATCCGGTGGTAACCCCATCGGCGGGTTGTCACTAATGACATGTCCGAATTCCTTTAATAATGAATGGTAAGGATCCTCAGGATCCGCGAGGATCTTGGGGCCGCTTCGGGCATTTAATGCCTGTTTGGTTTTCACCAAAACTGACTCGTCCATCGTGGATGAGGAGCTCAACTCCTCTTCCGGACGCAACACGACGACCTCGTCGATTTCATTTGCTTTCAAAGCAGTCTCAAACTCGTTGAAGGACATCTCCTCCAACGACAACAGTTCGCCTACCCCAGGCAACCGTTCCAGGCTTACGCCTTCTGTGACAACACCTGTCACACTATTCAGCATCCTGTAGGACTGCTGACTACTGGCCTCGGGACTCATCCCGAGACCCAGATGGGGGGAGTCAATTGCCCCATCTACTGGAAGCGCCACGCGTCTATTTACAGAGGTATCTACCTCTACCACCTGTGACTCGCCGGTCTCACCTATAACGGCGAAGTCGGGATCCATTCCGACGTGCGAAAGAGACGAACTACGGGTCTTTTCGATTGGAAGCGCCTCGCGCTTAACCACAGGGGTCTCTACCCCTACCACTGGAGTTACCACAGTTAACTCACCAGTCTCGCCGTTTACGGCGTGGGGATTAACCGCCGAATCCCCCTCTTTAAGGAACTCTTCCTTAAAGACATTGGGAATGATCATTTCAGACATCCCAATCTCTGGCATCTCACTCCAGAATCGCTTTTGCGATCGAGCAAAGGTGGGTTCATGACTCGCCAATGCTTCGCCCGACCGCGGGTGCGTTAAGCCAATGGACTTAGACTTCCAGTCTATCCATGGCTCGTGGCGTATCAGCCACTTCATGCCCAGAATGAGGTCATACCTCGAGTCCAAATCCAGGACTAGGCAACTTTCTAAGCTGTCGAAGTCTTCAAAATTCAGCTTAAGGTCAATCGAGACCTTGGGTACAGAAACCTGTACGCCCGTCGCAAGACGGACCGTGACAACGTCACGAGAACGTGCCTCTAGGGCCTCGGCATACAGCCGACTCTTCTCCACAGAAGCCCGTCTGACATAATTGTCAGACGCTCCAGAGTCTATCAAGACTCTCCAAGGCTTATCAAAGCCTTTCACGTCCGCAAGGACTACCAGCAAACCTGGCTGGTACACCAACTCGGTGCTAGAAAGCACCGCTTCCCTCGGGGCTTTCTGCTGTCGTCCCCTACCCTGGGGCTTAACAGCACTGAGGGGTCCCCCAGTAGGGCGCCCCGCACCTACTGGGAGCCGTCGTTTCCCAACGGCTTGGACAAGGGCTTTTTCCCCACCCTTAGTCCCTTGTAGCGAGTGTCTCGCTGGGGATTTTTCGGACATCTGTTCCGCAGATGATCCATGCTACCACACAGGAAGCGTCTCAGCGGCCCACGCCGCTGCAGCATATCCAAGAGCTCTGTCTCGAAGCTCTGTGAAAAAGAGTCCGAATGACTCTTAGCGGGAGGTTTCTCCTCCGCTTCGACCTGACTCAGGTCCATGGGTTCGGGACCCACCTTAGACGAGCGGAAGTTCCTCTTGGCGTTGAACGCCATCTTGAATGCCTCTTCCAGGGATTCGGGTCGGCATCGGAACAATTCCGAACGTGCTGGCCCTTCTCTCAGGCCTCCCATGAAGACGGGGATGGACACATCGTCAGAATACGCTTTCGCGTACATCCCTGCCAACAGGGTCTTCAGCTCCTGGATATAAACCTCCAGGTCCTTAGTGCCTTGACGGCACCTCAGAAACGCCAGTTGATTCTCGAAAACCAGATCAGGCGTTGCGTACATGTCCATAAGCTTCTGGTTAAGGACCTTCCATGTTGGAAACACGTCCTTGACTGATTACGAGCATGTAAACGCCCATGTACGGGCTTTGCCCGTAAGATGGGTCAATGCAAGTCCCACTTGCAAGTGATCAGCGGTCATGTTCGCTGTGGCGAAAGCCGTTTCGACCTCTCGCAACCAAACGTAAAGGTTGTCACCCTTCTCTACGGTGAACTCCTTTATCTTAAACGACAATGGAGGGCGCACCCCAGTGAATAACCTCCACCACAACTCGCCTCATGAGAGATGAGGGCATTCATCCTTGCCTTTACGGCCTCAAGGCCCTGCTCCACTAGGAGATTCATACCTTCTTCCCCCGTTAAGGGTAACAGCCTTTTAAAGACTTCCTTTTGGACGAGGGCCAAACAATCCCAATCGTCCTGATTCATCCTTTGCAGAGGATGTCTAGTCTACCAACAAAGGTGTTGGATTGACTACAAGTGCTACCAGATGTAGCCGGTGCGTATACGCACGGTGCGGCTAGCGAACAGAGGAAGGCTTTACTTAAAGCGGCGCTCGCCGCTACTTAGCCGATACGCCCTTATTAAGGGCTTAGTAGGAGAGAGCTCTCCTACTCGGGGCCAAGATTCCCGGGTTAGTTTACTCTAGCCTGTACTAGTTCCTTAACGACAAGGCTCCCTTACAAAGGGTGTAGCTAAGGGGAGGGATCCCCTTACGCTACGGCACTTACTACACGCACGACCGGTCGAGGTCGTGCGTCTGTGCTAAGGAGTGAAAGTAAAACTGAATATATTTAATATGTAATTATTTAAACTAATATAAACTATATGTAACACTAAGTAGAATATTACTAATTCGTACCTAGCTAAAATGTAGTGTACACACCTGTGTACTGACACGTGGATGGCTGACACACCACCACACCAAGGGCCCATGCCCTGATTGGTTAATATAACCAAAGGTTCGAAACCTTTCAACCCGGCCAATACTGGCCTCAACCGTGGTGTACTCATGTACATCAACACTCAGTGTTACCCGAATGTAACCCCGTTACAACATGTATCTTGCAGTTAAACTTTCTTTCAAAAATTCTAGAAAGTGTTCAAACTTCTTGGCCGCCATGTTATTTGTTTTCGCCAAGAAATTCGCACGTAATTACTTTTATAATCAATGAAGTTCACCAATTATCGGTTACCCATGCGATTTCTTGTCGTTATTGTTCCCTTGAGGTCCGAACATATAACGCCACCAATCCTGTCGATCGGTGAGTGTTTTCCAGTGTCTTTCTTCGACTTCTTATTTTTGGCTTGTTTCCTTTGTGCAGTTTCTGCGCGTGAAATCTGTTATCTTCATCCCATACGGGGGTCATTTGACGGAGTTGTGGTGGAGTCAAGTTCAAAATCGAACACGGTTATGTCGAGAACCTGACCACCATCGTGCCCAGCCTTCCAACTTACGGGGGGGGGTACCCCGCGGACCTTCGCTTGCGATCCGATATGATCGTCCGCTGATGGCAGACGACCGATCATCAACAAAAGACGTCTGGTACGATTCATCTTGCGTTGACATCTCACCTTGTGTACCCGATGGAATGGGCTAGTTACACACTCGGTGGATCGGGATCTCAGATTGATCTGATTCTGTCTTGAATATCGGAGACCGTGCTGGGTAGGTGTACCTAGGGTGGAACTCTTCACCCTGGGTACGAGCAGACCAGAAACACTTACAATAGATAAATTCCAATGGGTCGATCGTCCAATCAATCTAGACCCAACCAATACGAGATAATAGAGGGTAGACCACTCAACCGGTCTAGCCCCTGACCAATATGAGAGAAGACCAAAGCCGGTCTAAACTCCAACCAATGTTATAGTAAACCAATATGTCCACGTAAGGATCCAATATGCTCGTGAATTCCACAAACGATATCTCCACGTAAATACAAATCCACTTGTTAGTCCGTTCCAAACGTACGTGACTTAAACTTGAGGAAGTCGACCAATGCGTGCTCCTCTCGAGGGACTTCCGGCTGGCCAAATGCGCGTGTGGCGCGTCCATACTGGGTATAATGAGCTAGAGGGGATTACTCGACCTTCTGCTCCCAAACACTCCGCGGCGGGCGGAGGCGACTGATGCACATAGCAAAGGTTTAAACGAACTCCTGTTGAGGTGTTAGCCCGAAGGCAAAACCAAAAGATTCCAAACGACTTCTTCTCTTTTAGGCAAATCCACAACTCTAAACAATACTACCTCCCTACGGTCCCAATATGTACCCACATGAAAATATGTAAAATACCCAATGTCAGGTGACTCACCAAAACTTGCGTTCTTGACACTCCTTGAATCTGATAGGCTAAAAAGCCCCCCTTGTTTAGACCAATCCGAAATTCGACCAGATGACTTGACCAAAAGTGAGCGAATTTGTGGTACACTTCACCACAACCGCCCCTGAGTCCGACCGTGTCGCACAACGATAACGGTCTGACCTCACCCATCACTTGACCAACTGGACCTTGGTCGCTCACACTTCTTCACCATGGACCAGCCATCTTCGCCACCTGCGCCAGGTACTTCCTTCACTGCACTCGATCCTCTTATGCTTCCTCTTGACGCTTGTTCTTGTAGAAACTCTGTGTGCCGAGTCGCCCCACATTGCTTCACCTGTTCGGTCGGCCCGGTCTGACAGCCCACATAATTCTCCTGCACCTCAAACATCGGATGGGTTTCAGACTGGAGCCGAATCCGCCGGCAGCAGTTGGACGATCAATTGGACAAGACTTCGCTGCGCATGCAAGGCGACGATCTTGAGCGACACCTTACAGAGCTCCAAGTTTCGGTCCAAGACCAGTCCGGGAAGGTCCAGTCTTTTCAGGACCGGTCGGACGCTTGGGCGCAGGAATCGGGTCGTCGTCGGGTGGCGCTAGAACAGTGCCACCAAAGTCGACCGCGTTTGGCTACTGCCTCCATCGTAGACCGATCTTCGTCGGCCGCCCTGGTCGACTTGCACCAGGACCAAGACCATCACCATCCATTGGCCAAAATTCCACAGTTCAATATTTTACAAAATTCCAAGAAGCGCGCCGGGTGGCGCGAGGGCGCGGGCCCTTGCGCGCGACCTAGAGCACGAGAAGAAACCGGAAATGGTGTAATCACTAGCCAAGATACGGGCGCAACTCCCAAGTGCGGTGAAGGATGCAGCTACGGAGAGGAAGGACTCCAAAAATCGCGCGCCCTCGACCCGTTTCGCCGCCCAACCGGGCTCGGGTGGATTATCGTGCCGCTCATTGGCTAAAAATCCGCCCCACGGAATTTACAAACAAAATCGGAAGCGCGAAGACGCGTAGAGTGGCGCGAGGGCGCGTGCTCTAGCGTGCGACCTGAAGCGCCAGAAGAAGCTCAAAGCGGTGCAAACGCAAGCTAAGACGCGGGCGAAACTTCCAAAAGCGGCGGGGGATCCAGTTGTGAAGAGGAAAGATTCGAAAAATCGCGCGCCCTCGACCCGCCACACCGTTCGGTCCAAGTCGGTATTGGTCTCGCCTGGGGCGGCTTCGGAGGGTGGATCGGTGGGTTCAGATGATCTCCTTCCTGCTTTATCTCAATCCCGATCCACCCAGCATCGTCGATCCGCTGTCGCATTTAAAGAGCCGACGTCAGAAGAAGACCAAGTGGCGCACTCTGAGGGTGACATCGATAAAGGGTCGTCGGAACTGGCTGTAGACGCGCCCAAACCAACTTTTCTGCCCGGGACTTCTATTCGATATCGTCATGCTTTGTGGTGGGCATTGAAGGTTGACGTGACTCTTCCTCCTTCTGGTCTGGCCCCTGCCGACCCTCGAAGAAACCGATCTGGTCTGGCCACTGCCGACTCTCAAAGGACCAGATCTGGTCTGGTCACTGCCAAGGCGTCGCGTTGAGAAGACCAGGTTGTTAGCCGATGACGGCATATAGTACCCCGGTCTTTATTGCGCTTAGCCGGTCGCGGACTTTAAGGATGCTTTGGTCAAGCATGACCAGAAGGAACCCTGGCGCAACCAATTTCAAGACCAAGTTGCAGGCCATCCGGCGCTGACCATCGGCCGCCTGTGGGGTGATAGCGAATGAAGTCCCAGGTAGTCGACCAGACAGCTCGTAATACATGTCATCATTTCTTTTTCACATATCTGATCATCAAATCACTTGAAGTAATTTCACCACTTTTTCAGAGTTGCACCAAACACGTTATCATAAACCGTTCCACCCACATCTCGAAAAATAATCATCACGTTCGTCACTCCACTACTCCAATTCGTCACAGTTCATCACATTTTCACAACAACTTCGGACCTTCCTCATGTTTACACCGGTCGGACTGACCGATGCTACTGCGTGTCTTGGTCTTCATGAGTCTGCATCACTGCGAAGCGATTCCGACTGACTCGTTCTCGCTCTAATTCTCGTAGCAGTGCGCCACAATTCAGGTCGAGCTCGTCGATCCAAGTTGGTTCGTCATGGTCCTTCCAGCGGACCAGATATTCTAGGTGGGTCCGGCCGAACCGGGTCTTCTTGACTGATCGGACATCTAGGACCTTCTCCACCTCGAATTCTTACCCTTCCAATTGACTCTCCCAACTGTCCTCCGGCAGCAGAGCTTCATCAAAATCAAATATCTCTGCTTCGTCCACCAGACATGGCATTTTAGACCGATCAGGGAATTCTCGGACCAGCTTCAACTTGGACACATGCACGATTGAAAAGACCTTATAATCCGTACCGGTCGTGATCAGACGGGAAGCGTGCTCACCGGTCAGCTCTGCAACACGGAAAGGACCGTGCCACATGTGAGCCAACTTCTTCGCATAGCCCTCCTTGACTCGTTCGAGGTATAACCATACCCTCGCCCCTGGTTTAATACCGTGGGGTCGGACCTGGTCGTTGTTCCGGTCTGCCCGGTCTTGTGTGGCCTGACGCAACTTTTCGTTGACGACTTCTTTTGCATGCTGGTAATGCTTCTGGACCTGCATGCGCCAACGGCGAGCATCGCGATCGCGGGTCCAAGTGCAGCCTATCGGTATCGCCGCTTCGAGTGTCGATCGAGGGTCCCATCCATAGGACAGATAGAAAGGCGTTTCTCCTCGGACCCGATCGGTTGAAGAGTTGAGTGCGAATACCAGTCTTTCTGCATACTCGTCCCAGTCACGTTGGTCTGGGTCGGCCACATACATCTTGATCGCCCTTGTTATGGTTTGAACCATGCGTTCCGCCGATTCCGGTCTGCCTAGTCAGGCTTCGACCTGGTCCTTGGGGCAGGTCCCGCAAATCAGACTTGGAGATACTGGTCTTCATCCGATGACTCCTGTCTGGATTGACTGCCACTTTCTCCTTCCGATCCCGTGCTGTTTTCAGTCACGATCGCCTTGGCTGCCCGGGTCGGTCTGGTCCAGGGTCTCTTGACCGGATCGGTCTGGGTCTGGGTCTTGGATTGATAGCGACCTGATCCACCAGCGCTCTTTGCTCTCATGCTACTCGACCGCTGTAGCGTCCGCAGAGTCTGTTCAACTTCACCCGCATCCTTAAGACGCAGCAGAGTAAGCTGGTCCGCCAGTTCTTGATCGTCAAGGGTACTAATGTAGTGACCCACATGTTCCAAGGCGGAACCATTCGGCGGGTTGTTCTCCTTAATTGTTATGCCGTCGCGAAGTTCATCCACGTTCAACCGATGCAAATAATCGATCGGTGTCTCGTCGCCCCGCTTCTGCATATGGTGATACTTGCGGGCACACGAAAATCCCGAGTTGCAGTATTGACCTTCAAACTCTGCACATAGCAGGTCCCAGTCAGACCGGACATCCCGACTCAACTGTTGGATCCAGTTGGCAGCCGGTCCTTTTAACAGGTCCCGGAAGATCAGACACTTTTCACTTTTCGGGGTCTGGTCTCGCAGGAACGCAGACTTGACCCGACCGAACCAAGACCGGGCCTGGTCTTCATCAGCATCCTTGCCGGTGAAGCCCTTGAGGTCGGTCGTCGCGGCCATACGGATGCGCGGAATCGCGGCAGATCCAAAGTCGTAAGCAGTCGTGGAGGCTAGGTTAGCCTTGCGCGCCTTACCAGAGCCTGTACCGTCTGACCCACGGTGGTCGTCAAGACCGCCGACCGACTCCATGTCACAATCACTTGTCTTATTTGGTCTACGCCGTCTGGCCGGTTGCGGCTTGCGCTTCCCTTTGCGTACTTTCTTATCACTTCGAGTAGGCCTATCCATAGATGTTACCGATTCCATATCCACATCCCGGCAAACATTGACACTTTGACGGGTAGACCGGTCTTGGACATGTGGGCAAATAGGTGGTCTAACCCGTTCTTCTATTAAACCTTCCATCATCGTCTCAAACATGGCTTGGACGTTAGCTGGAGTCATGGGCAACGTGTTGATACCCTCCTTTTGCGGAACTGAAGCCTGTGGGGGCTGCTGGAGCCCCGACTGGCAAGCGGCCCTTTGCTGCCGCATGTCCCTTTTTTGTTCAGGCTGGGCATGGTCCACCCCCATGGTCATCCGCTCGACACCGGTCTCCAACTCTGATGAGCTGTTCGAGGCTGGTGGAGATTGATAAACCGATTCGTCATCAGAACCAATGTCAACAAGCGCTGTGGAGACTTCAGCGACTTTCACTTCTGCGGTGGGAGTTGGGCGGCGAACCGCCCCCACCAGTGGGACCAAATGGTCGTGGAAGGTCGACATCGACGATTTCAGCCTCCAAGTCTCAAATTCAAATAGTTTTTGGACATCGGCGGGGCTCTGCATTTTAATGCCAACCTCCGCCAACATCGCCACCAAGTTCTTCACCAACAGTAATGGGCGATCACTCTGGATCGACTCGGTAGTGGTACCGAGAAGACTGTCGGGGATCTGGAGGTTCAACACCCGAAAGACCACGGCACAGCGAACGAACTTGTTCAGCTCAAAAACACAATACATCTTGTTCAGGTTTTCTTCGCTGATGCCTCCATCTCCCACCTGCGACTTCTCTTCGAAGTCGTCTTTGTCGGCCATTATTCCCAACCCTTTATTGGGAATCTTGGGGACCTTGGGGACCTTGGGGAGGTTGGTCTGATAGTTCTGATCAGCCTCCAAGTATTTTTCGTCTTTCAATTTTTCATCGACTTTTTTATGCACATACATAGGATCAGGACAAATGTCCTGATCCTTTCCGGAACTATAGCAAGACTTGCTATAGTCCCGATCGGCTCCGGTGGGAGCCTTTTGAGGAGGAAAAAAATATTAATCCAGATCTGGTCCTCCACCAGGCCAGATCGGACATCGCCATCTTTATCAACAACGAAGACGTAAGGTGATATCCTTTCCTTACGCCCTCTCCAGAACGATTCCAAATTCAAATCTTCAAATTCAATCTTTGATGACACCTCGCGGTGATATCCACGATCACCAAGTGATCCGGGCACGCGCACCATTGTGGTGGAGTCAAGTTCAAAATCGAACACGGTTGTGTCGAGAACCTGACCACCATCGTGCCCAGCCTTCAAACTTACGGGGGGGGGGTACCCCGCGGACCTTCGCTTGCGATCCGATCTGATCGTCCGCTGCTGCAGACGACCGATCCTCAACAAAAGACGTCTGGTCCGATTCATCTTGCGTTGCCATCTCACCTTATGTACCCGATGGAATGGGCTAGTTACACACTCGGTGGATCGGGATCGCAGATTGATCTGATTCTGTCTTGAATATCGGAGACCGTGCTGGGTAGATGTTCCTAGGGTGGAACTCTTCACCCCGGGTACGAGCAGAACAGAAACACTTACAATAGATAAATTCCAATGGGTCGATCGTCCACTCGATCTAGACCCAACCAAGACGAGATAATAGGGTAGATCACTCAACCGGTCTAGCCTCTGACCAATATGAGAGTAGACCAAAGCCGGTCTAAACTCCAACCAATGTTATAGTAAACCAATATGTCCACGTAAAGATCCAATATGCTCGTGAATTCCACAAGCGATATCTCCACGTAAATACAAATTTACTTGTTAGTACGTTCTAAACGTACGTGACTTAAACTTGAGGAAGTCGACCAATGCGTGCTCCCGTCGAGGGACTTCCAGCTGGCCAAATGCGCGTGTGGCGCGTCCAGACCGGGTATAATGAGCTAGAGGGGATTACTCGACCTTCTGCTCCCAAACACTCCGCGGCGGGCGGAGGCGACTGATGCACATAGCAAAGGTTTAAACGAACTCCTGTTGAGGTGTTAGCCCGAAGGCAAAACCAAAAGATTCCAAACGACTTCTTCTCTTTTAGGCAAATCCACAACTCTAAACAATACTACCTCCCTACGGTCCCAATATGTACCCACATGAAAATATGTAAAATACCCAATGTCAGGTGACTCACCAAAACTTGCGTTCTTGACACTCCTTGAATCTGATAGGCTAAACGCCCCCCCCCCTTGTTTAGACCAATCCGAAATTCGACCAGCTGACTTGACCAAAAGTGACCGAATTTGTGGTACACTTCACCACAGAGTGATTATCGTGTCATAATTGAGATTTCCCATCCGAGAGTGGAAATGCATGAGTGTTCCACTCTGGACATGTCTGTCAGCCAAAAAATCTGCATCATTTGTGTCTGCCACTGCCATAACCACTTCCTTAAAATTATTTCTTGGGCGGTCAACGCTTCCTGCATTCGTTAATACATTGTTATCCATGTTAACATCAGAAATACCGTGACCGGTATCTGGCTTAATCAGCGCTCGTTTTCCATTAACGTATTATGTATGCATCCTTTTTCTTCAAAAATTACATACGAGAAAATATTTCGCGTTAGGCTCTCACATAGAAAACATCTTCTATTTTTAAAAATTTCTCCTTCTGACTGCACATCACATAAATAAACAGTGACCCTTTCTTGTTTATTTGTAACTTCTGCCCGTCTGCTTGATAGCAGACTCCATATACCACTTAGATATCTTGTAAGCAGCTCAAACGGGTGTAAGAGGCATGCTCTCACCGCTATCGAGAATCCACGTGTCTCTCTTCATTTTATTACTTTCTTTTGCGATCATCAAAGCGAAATCTTCTTTGATCTTTTTCGGACAATATTTCTTGAAATTTCCTTCCTCGCCACATAGATACCATCCACTCTTTTTGTTGATTTCTTGCTTCTTTTTTCAACAAAATTAACTGTTCCACAGTGATAACTTCTGTTTGGCCGATAGTTAAATTCCACAGCCTGCGGGAACTGACAATGCTCTTCAGCTTGTCTGAGGTAATCGGGTCTTGTGTGATCATACTTGAAGATGAGGATCTGCTCATCTCCGGTGCCGCGTGATAATTGACGTTGCTCAGCACTAATGACTCACAATTTGACCCTACGGTGTCTGCAATTGCTGTTAAGTACAGGAAATGGTCCGACCATGACCTTCAAAAAGCTTATCTTGCCATAAAAAGTTTCATACTTTGAGCAGGCGTGACTTGTACATTAAAAACGGACATCATCTTGTCCATGACGTACCACAGGGCTGGTGTTTCACACTACCACCCTTCGACATGTCGATTGTAATACGACTCTGCTGGGCCAGCCAAATGATGACCCAGCAGGTCCACCTTTACATCTTGAGTCCATTGGAAGCCACACGCTGCTTCCGCGAGACTTATTTGCCTCAGAAATTGGTTTCCCCGGGCTTGGAATCTTGATCCCAGCCCTTTGTACGTTTCCTTGCCTTCAAAAGGCCTTATTTGCAGCTTCTTCTCTTTAGATGAAGGTGTTCCAACCACTCCAAACGCTTGTCCTTGCATGTTTCCAGGAACATCGTATTCATGCTGATGCTGACTCGCATTATACTGTTGCATGTACGGGTTTCAAACACCCGAATTACCACCTCTGGTGAATGCGTCCTTCCCGGCATGGCTTATACTCTAAGAACCTCATCTCTCCCAGCAATCCCTTGAGAAAACCTTTCTTATCTTCTCCACTATAACCGAGAGAAGTCATACTTATTTTAGTGTCAGATTTGCGCATTGGCGCTGCATTCTTAGCCTGCTCCTCCTTGCTGTTTGACATTTCAATCTTGTCTAAGTGATCCACGATATTAGACAACAATCTCTTCAAATTCGCCCCTTGATTTACATCTACAGGCTTGACTTTTTCTTCTAATTCATCTCGGTCCACATTTGGGCTCATAACCTGTTCATCGTCACTCATATCCGTAACTGTGTACCAATGCGTGCACGTTCCAACTACAAGTAGTGTACTGACGCGTGAAACTCCACAAAGAAACGAAAGTAGGATAGTGCAAAAGTAGTGATAAAACGTAAACAAGATTTATATTCCACTTTAACTCCACTTATAATTCCGCGTAAACGAAACGAGACCGAAACTATTTTCACACTCCATGAAATGCACAACTTTCGGTCAAAGAACAACCGTACTAATCGTTACTTGTGTACTTGCGTACTTAGAATTAAAATCCGAAGTGATTATATTAGTATTAAGACTAAAACTTAAACTAATATTATGCATATATGTTAGTTGGTGTGCCTAACATAAGTTAAGTATTGCCCATAATGTTTTCATCGAAAAGTCGCAATAATCCATTTCGTCCGACGCGTAATGTTAGAGCAAATGCGCGTCCTTTTAACACACTTGTTGCAAAAATATCTTTCCCCAGCCTATCTTAACCAGCGGTAAATTTCTTTACCGTAAAAGTACGTTCATAGTAGCACGCACTTCCATCTATCATGTACGGCGTAACAGATACAATAGTTGCAGCAATACTTTGGATTACACAGTGATAGTTTGGGAAATTGCAGAAACAAATACTTCCAGTATAAAGTTAGTATTGCATCGTAACAGTCGTTTCCAGATCGTATTTGAGCGATAAATGTTAGTACTATAAACAAAAGGAGAGCCTACGGTCACACTAGTGTTTGGTACTGGTAGAGTTAGACAGTATATTGGCTACCTGTTACTACAACCAGTAAGTATAACCCGTATACTGGCAGTAATACTGGCATACTGGTTGAATACTGGAGTTGGGGGAAAAGAGCTTCGCATACTAGGAATACTGGTACATACTGGTAGATACTGACAGTAACGGACAGAAACTGGATACTCTGTCTTACATTCACCGCGCGCTACACCTGTAAAAGGAGTGATTGGTGGAGCATGCATGTCTTATATAATAGATTCTAGTGCTATAGGGTTAAAAAAGCATTGGTGCTATTATTATTATTGATGAGTCCTGATGTCCTGATGGCTAGTACGGAGCAGCTAATGATGAGCAACAGTAGTAGTTGTTGTTGAGAAGGAGGAGTCGTATCATGAGGGGGGCGCCGCCCTATGGCTCCACTACTGTCTTTTCTCACTTGGTGTTACTCCATACAAGGGTTCGGTGGGTGTACAACAGTTGTTGTTGTTCTTCGTTGTTGTCATCCTTTGATACCGTTGTTGGTCGTCTCTCGTCGTCATCGCTGACAAGTAAGAAGAAGCTGGTATTATTGCTATTTCCTTCTACTAGGTGACGACGCCGACTTGCTGTTGTGAATAGCCGCGCTGCAGCAGCAGTATGTAAGTTAGTAGTAAGTGTTCTTATTCTCTCTAGTACTACGACGTCATCTTTAGTTCATTTCACATTATTGCTACTACATACCAATAATAACTCGGGTGCACCTACAGCTAGCTACTAATTCTTTAGTGCGTCTATTCTATCTCCTTCTTACTCGATGGAAGCCTTCTTGGTGGCCAGGAGAGATTCTTCAGCTCCTCCCAGCTTCCATTTAGCAAGCATAACGTAGCCACTTTACCCCATTCAAGGTTGTTTCTCTTCTTAGTAACTGTAAGAACCGCAGAAGAGAATATACGCTCTGAAGGCGCCGACGTTGCGGGAATGCACAGGACCTTCTTAACGAGTTTGGCCAGTCGTGGCAGTTCTTGAATCTTCCACCATTCTAGTGGGTTTTTGATCCCTCCCTGGTTGTACGACATCGACTGATATAGCTCTATTTCCTGTCGAATCCGGCTCCTTAAAACGTCTGCAGGTGAACGGCAGATGCGGGGACAACCCTTCGAGGAAACAGAGGCAAAGGCTTCGCCTTCCTTCGCTCCTTCATTATGATTGGTGAGGGACGACGAGGCCGCCTTCGCCCTTGACAAAAGATCACCCCATGAACCAGCTTTTCTCGCTTTGTTGTCAGCCCGTCTACTACCAGCCACCTCATCTTCGTCGTTGGGACGTTTGCGCTTCTTTTCAAGACTTGTAGTGTGAAAGTACTGATCCTGTTACAGGCTTACACTGTGTTGTGATAGGAAGCGCGCAATACAAGAGGGGTAGGATTAGTTGATGACAACTAATCCTATACTAAAAGTAAATATAAAAAATTACTTATCTATTAGAACGCAAAATTAAGAGTGTTTATTTAATGGGTGGTTAGCGGCTAATAGTATAGTAATTACCTAACTAATATAATAATATCAAGTATTCAACTAACTGTACTATTAGTTAACCTGCATGATTCGGTATTTATACCGAATCGACTTTTCCTTCGTAGATTATAATAACTTATAATCTCTTATTTAAATTTCAGACAACGCGTCTGAAATTAAACTGTGATATTCTAACTTGAATATCAATTATGTAATGGCACCCCCTTACATCACCCCCCACTTAAGGTGGTTGGCCAATAATAATTCTTATTTTGGCCAATCATAGGTGGCACTTGTTGGTCGTTCTCATTTACCAACTGATTGACCATCGACTCGATGTTCAAAGCACGCGGCGGCGCTCTAAAGAGCGCTGCTGAAAACATCGAAGGAGCTTCTTCCTCCGACTTAGAGCTAGGTGCTGATGTGTTGAGTGACAACAGTGACGCTGCATTAGCAGCGTCAACTTCGCAAAGGTCGGAAGACGTACCGTCTTCGACCACAGATTCTGCTAAGGTGGCATCTGACAAGAAAAAACAGGGAGATGTTGCTAATGCAACATCTCGCACGTTGACAACCCCCGAATGGTGTGTTGCCAGGAAGGATTCTTCCATGTTCGGAGACAGTTCTGACACCGAACAAAGTGATCGGGGCACATCTGCCCCCGAGAAAGGATCTAGCGAGTCGAAACTCGCTTGGTGCTCATCGCCTAAGAGCGATGATAACTCTTGTGTCGCTGTCATCTATGACAGCGACAATGATCATCACAGATGGTTGCGGGAACGCAGAACCGCACCTGGACCAAGTACGTCTCCACGTCGGGGTGATTTAACCCCGGCGCGTGGTGTTGAAGCAGGCGGTGCTCCGCCTGCTAAAAGGACTCGAGCAGAAGCGGCGGCTGCCGCTTCTAAAGAGTATCATCGTACGGAACCACATGTTCAGTACAGAGTGGGGTTTTGGACCCCTGGCTGGGCTATTGCCCCCAACAGTTGCGGTCACCGTAAACGGGACTGCCAGTATGCGTTTTTTGATATCAACGTGCTGGATGACTGCGAAGACATCCAGTCACGTCGATTCGATCGAAGTACAGACGATAGACGTCTGTACTTTATTGACCTCTTTTTCCAGGTTCGATATTATTCGAGCCGGAAAGGGTCAAGGAGGAACAGGGAGGATAAAGAAGCCCTGACTCAGAGTTGGAACGTTTTGTTGACAACTACAACAAAAGCCCAGATGATTACGTGAATAAAGTTCACGTAATGCGCGAGCGCTTTTTAAAGCACTCACGAACAGGCAAAATGGAATACATCAATTATGCTTGCATCAAAGAAGGGTTAAAGTGTGGTGTCCCTTCTTACCTCGTTTGTCCGCGGTGTACGCAGGGCGCTCCTCGTCTGTCAGAGGAGGAGTTGCTGGGGTATGGTGGGTTTTCCGTACCCGCCGAAATTCAGGGTTTAATTGATACCCTGAATGCATCAACACCTACTGTTGATGCTACTTCGCATTATGAGTTTGAGACTTCTTCTCAAACTCAGTCAAAAGGTCTGGGGCGTCGGCCCTCAGAACCTCAATCGGTTTCCAAGAGTCGAACTCTTGGGGGTAACCCAGCCAACGTACTAAGTACTCGGTACGCTGCCCCTTCTTCTAAGGCACCGAGCGCTTCGAGATCAAGCGCTCGAGGATATATCTCTTCTTCCCCTGATTATCAATCAGGGGCGGCGGAGGTTGAGAATTCCCTCGCCGTTGTTGTTGCGGAGCATGGTTCTTTGTTCCGCAAGCTCGAGGGAGGTTATTCCTCCTTGAGCAGCGATATGTCTCACTGTGTGAAGACATATCGGTCTCTTCGCGAGGATGTCCGTGACATCCTCGGGGCTCACACTGCCCTTCAGCAGAAGAATGATCTTCTGTACATTGAGCTTTCCCGTTATAAGGGAGAGCTCGATCGGCACAAGGCTGATCTTGAGCAGTCGAAGGCGGAGGTAATGACTCTCCGCTATGCTCATCAACGGCTGGAAACCGATTACAAGTCTCTCTTGGGAGACTTGGAGAATCACGGTATCTTCCGTGGTTCTGTGTCTCGTCGTAAGACGAAGACGAATGATACGGTTTGAGCCGCCCAACACAGTATGTTGGGTGGTGCCGCATTGCTGTGAGAATCTCTAAGGTATAGGCATTCCCCCGAATCTCTTGGACCTTGAAAGGTCCAATGTACTTAGGAAGCAACTTCCGTGTAGGGAAGTTGCTTATTGTATGTATAGGCAAATTGGTAGTACTTAATAAGACCAATTCACCTTTCAGAAAGGAGTTTTGTTCTTCCTTCCTTGCTTGTCTGCATTTTGCTTCTGCTTATCAAAAGCAGAGGCAAGTGCATCTTTTATATAGCGTATTACAGCTTGGCGCTGTAATACGAATTCATCTACTGCTTTATCAGCAGTAGGTGCGTTGTCCTCGTTGTCTGCAGCCATTGCTGCAGACACATATTCATCATATGCAGCTTAAGTTTCATTTGAAGCTGCTTCCGCTTCTACTGTACTTTCAGTAGAAGGGAAATTGTTTTGTTCACAAGTTGCAGTTGCAACTTGCGCATTGACTCGCTCAAAATTTGAGCGGGTCCCTCCCCCACTTAGATTTGGCGTACCGCCAAGTAAAGCTGGGGTTCGTGGATGCCTTAAGGCATTCACGTAGAACGGTTTATGCTTAGTTGAAGCATGCACCGAATTGTTAATCGCGAATTAAGTGAGTGTCAGATAGTCACTCCACTGTTCAAAGGAATGTGCGTATGATCGCAACATGTCTCCGAGAACGCGGTTAACCCGTTCCGTCTGCCCATCCGTTTCCGGATGGTCCGCAGTTGACATCTTCAACTGGGTTCCCAACAATGAGAACGTTTCTTGCCAGAAACGTCATGTAAATCTCAGATCTCGATCCGAGACAATGTCTTCCGGCATTCCGTGCAAACGGAATACCGTATCAACGAATATCCGCGCTGTTTTAGCGGCGGTTACGTTCGCTGATACTGCAGTAAGATGTACCATCTTACTGAAACGGTCTACAAAGACCACTATTCCAGTCTTCCGACTATTGTCGGGTGGAAGACCGAATACGAAGTCCATTGAAATGGACTTCCAACACTCTGTCGGAACCGGCAGAGATTGCAGCGGATCCTGTGCAGACTGCGCAGGCTTAACGCGCTGGAAAATCTCGCAATCACGAACGTATTTCCGTACCCACTTGTACTGGTTTCACCAGTAAAAGTCACGTGAGAGAGAAGCGTATGTCTTCTCTCGACCTTGATGCCCCGAAATCGGTGCATCATGATACTCAAACATAATTTGATGTTTGAGATTATCGTCGTTTGGAACGACGATGCGACTTTCATCTTTTTGGTCTGTGCTGTAAGGCAGCAGACCATCGTGCAGTCGATATCGATTCACGCAAGCGCGGAGGAACTCTGGGAGTTCGTCGCGCTTCTCAATTGATTGATTACATAAGTAATCAATCAACAGACGTGTCTCCGCGTCTGTTTTGTACGCCTCGCGTACTTGTCGTAGAATTGACGACGACAAAGCAGTGCAACGGATCGCGTTTGCACTGGCCCCTTCGGTTACGGACGGTTTCATCTCGTAATCGGGCCTTCGTGATAGCGCATCCGCTATCACGTTCAACTTTCCGGGTTTGTATTCAACCGTAAAGTTGTATTCAGCAAAGAATGACAGCGATCGAGCCATTCTTTGAGAAATGTGTGGTGAATTCACGGCCGTGCGTAGCGACGCATGGTCCGTGTAAACCACAAACGGTCTATCTCCCAAGAGATAGATCCGAAACTTGGCCAGTGCATACTTCATGGCAAGGAGTTCCTTGTCATGCACTGGATAGTTGCGCTCGGCTGGGCGCAACTGACGCGATTGATAGCAGATTACGCGATCACGATCATCGTGATCACGCTGCATCAACGCAGAGCCAATAGCTAAATCTCTCGCGTCGCAAACGACGTGGAACGGACGCTCGTTATCGGCTATAGCCAAGACAGGCGCTTCAGTCAAGCTTTGCTTGACTGCATCAAAAGCATCTTAGCATTGGGTATCCCAATGCCATTCGACATCTTTCCTAAGTAATTGAGAAAGAGGTCGTATTAACCCAGCATAGTTGCACGAATAATTGTGCAAATATGTTGCCAACCCAAGGAACTTTCGAATCTCCTTAACGTTGTTTGGCGTAGGCCATTCAACGATCACCCTGATCTTTTCTGGATCAGGACGCACCCCGTTCTTGCCCACAAAGCATCCAAGAACAGGTATCTCAGGTGCACCAAAGGTGCACTTCTTCAGATTTGCATAGAGCTTATGCTTACGCATAAGCTCTAACACTCGACGTAGATGCTCCCTATGGACATCTACATCGCTTTTATCGTGTTCATCCTTACTATGGATGAACACGTCATCGAAATAACTCGGTGCGAATTCTCGCACCGGGCGTAATAGATGCGTTACGCATCTGTTAAACGTAGCAGGGGAATTTCGAAGCCCCTGCGGCATAACAAGCCACTCCCAAAGCATGCCGCTTGGGGTGCTTACCGCCGTGAGAGGGATATCCTTCTCACGCATTAGGATTTGATAAAATCCATCTCTTAGATCGAGAGCACTAAAGATGGTGCTCCCGCACATGCCATTTATGATGACATCCTTCCGCGGTATCGGTGTCTGTGCCGGTACCGTTGCTGCGTTCAGCTTGTTGTAAGCGTGAACGATTCTCCACCCACCTGTGGACTTCTTCACACAAAACGTGGGGGTAGAGTGCGGTGAGATAGACTCCCGCACTTGGCCTGATTTACGACGAGCTTCGAAAAACTCGTCGATCGCTTTTACTTGATCAAGCGGCAACGGCCATTGCCGCGTGACACAATACTTCGTGCCTGGCACGAGGTCAATTTAATGACGAGTTCCCTTATCCTTAGGGAGATCGCTAGGTACTTCTTCTGGGAATACGTCCGCGTATTTCCGAAGTACCTCATAAAATGGGGAGTTCGATTTAAGCGACTCCCAGCTCTGCGCTTCAAAGCGCTGAACTTTGGTTTGATCATTGGGAACTTCTTTCCCAATGTTTTCCACTTGTAATGTGGATATTCGTTCACGAATATCCACTACATCATCTGTTGCAACGATAATACAGACCTGTTCGATCTGATCATCGTGCAAGTTTCTCATAAACTTCTTCCAGCTTAGCGCTGGAAGAGCCATCACCTCCGAACCTTCTTTCGGAGGTTGTTCCATCAACAGAGACTGGGTAGCTAATCCGGTCTCCGTTTGCGTCAAGACGTTTATCGTCTCGACGGAACTGCCCATGCAATCAGACGCACTCGTCGGATTGACTGCTACACGGTGATTACGATTCACCGTGTGCGAATACTCATCATCATGGTGTCCACTGCATACCATGGAATTTTGGCGATCAGATGTGCTCGTCTGATCGGCCGCCTTTTCTGCGACACGGTGGTCTTTATCACCCGTGCGCATGGCTAACGCAACGTGGTGGGCACTGGCCACCACGGAGTTTTGCTCACGATTGCACTCTATCGTGAGTTCACTCTCGTCAACACGGAATTTATTCGTCGTGTTGGAACCTTCGGTCGCACAGTGGGTGGTTCCCACCGTGGATATCACTTCATCATCACGGTGGGTATTTCCCACCGTGGATATAACTTCATTCTCACGGTGGTCTTTATCACCCGTGGAATGTTCCTCTCCAACGCGCAACGACTCTTCTGTTGCGTGTGGTAGTCCCTCTGGACTCTCACCAGCGGAGGTACCTTCCGCTGATCGTGTCGGAATAGACCTGGTGGTGCCATCGCTATCCACCAGACTGTCCGACGCTGCGGTTGTATCTTCTGATACAGCCGGATTACACACAGGGTGATCAGATCCTGTGCGTCCGCCGCAGTCGATCGATAGGTTAACCCAGTCGATCGAAGGTTTAAACTTGTACATCCATGGGATTCCAAGTATCACATCGAACTTGTCATCTAAAATCGAGGACGATGAATTCATCCTCGAATGACAGTTCATTCACTCGAAGCGTGTTTTAATCACACTCTTTGGAATAGTCACGGTTGCACCTGTTGCTAACCGTACTGACAACATACTTCGTGGGGTCTCTACCTCCACGAAGCTCAACAGCGTTAGACTCTGAGTTCTAACGAAATTGTTTGACGCTCCTGTGTCAAACAAAGCTCGCATGGGGACATCGCTCCCGTGCGGCTTAACCTCCAATGTGATAAGAGGCTTATCATCACCCTGCACCTTTTGACAGGACATATTCCCGTCTGGGGCTATTACCCTCACATGCCCTATGTCGGCATGTGGGATAACATTCCCAGTAGGGCGCCCCGCCCCTACTGGTGATTTACGTTTTTTTCCAAACGGGGTGATGTGCCTGTTGGTGTCGCCGTGCAGCGGACGATTCCGTCCGCTGACAGCGTGGCACCGGACGCGGTGCCATACACCCATGGGCAAAATGCCCCACTTTCGCGCATCGATTGCAGCGAATGTTCTTCTTAAATTTCGGTTGCTTCGAGTTCGAAGCAACCGCAACCGATAGGTCCATCGGCTCTGGACCTCCACCGCCGATGCTCTGGCGCGGGTGGCTGTTTCTTGAGACGAAGTGTGAACTTCGTCTGCCCGACTGCTGATTGTTGACATGCTGTTGCGGCATGTCAAAAGCGAAGGGATGTTGAGCCCTTCGGCTGTACCCAGAATGCGATGACGCTGATCGCATGCTGAACTCTTCACGGATGCTCATATCAATGGCATCCCTTAGAGTATTTGGCGGGTGACCTGCATAGCAGGGGGAACCGGCTCATACACAATATTTGACAGCAAATATTGCGTCTTCTGAGCGTAAGCTTGAAGGTCAAGCTTACCTTGCCGGATTTCCATGAAATCCTGCCGACTTCTTAGCTCCATTTCTGGAGCTTCAAAGTTGAGCTTTAGCTCATCTTTTAATTCCTTATAAGTAAGGAACGATGAGTCATCAGTGACTCTGCGACTCATAGCCCATGCCCTGGCTCTGCCGCTCAGACATGTTGTGGCGAAGTACGCCTGTTGACGTTCGTCAACAATATTTTGCGCAGAGATGGCATCTTCCACCTATGCAAACCATCTACGAAGGGGCTAGCCCCCTTCACAGGTATAGGGCGGTACTCGCGCCTTTACCACTTCAACGCTATGCGTTGCAGGTGCAGGTGCGGTCTGCGCTGCCTCTTGCGCGGTCCGTGCTGGCTTTTTTAGGTGTTTTCGCCTAAAGCGATTCACCACCTCTATCACTTCCTCCGGGGTCTTACCCAGGAGGAAGGTAATGATGTCGGTCCCCATGGACCGAACCATTTCTACCGTCGCGTCTTTACTACGCGACGAGAAGTGGGGGAAGTGTTTCGCCACCACTTCCAGCGTTATCTCTCTCTAGGCAGGCATCATGTCTCGCGACATAATGCCTATCGGCTCTTAATCTTCGCTCCGCAAGTTAACTAGCAGAACGGAACTATGGTCGTTAAGACGGACCACAAAGTGCTACCAGGTGTAACAGGACTGATCCTGTTACGGGCTTACAGTGTATTTTGCGAGGAAGCGCGCAATACAATAAGGGCAGGATTAGTTGGTAACAACTAATCCTATACTAAAAGTAAATATAAATATTTACTTGTCTTTTAGAACGCAAAATTAAGAGTGTTTATTTAATGGGTGGTTTAGAGGCTAATAGTATAGTAACTACCTAACTAATATAATAATATCAAGTATTCAACTAACTGTACTATTAGTTAACCTGCATGATTCGGTATTTATACCGAATCGACTTTTCCTTCGTAGATTATAATAACTTATAATCTCTTATTTAGTTTTCAGACAACGCGTCTGAAATTTAACTGTGATATTCTAACTTGAATATCAATTATGTAATGGCACCCCATTACATGTAGCATCCGCCAAGTTATGTTCTGCTTCAAAGAAGGCATCAGCAATGCGGTCCCAGATCGTCTTTCCATCAACAGTGCCATTAAAGTCCATGTATGCGAAATCACCTGTCCGAGGGTCAAGAGCCTCAGCAAACACCATAGCCAATGGCAGCTCGTCCAATTGATTGACTCCAGCGCCCCACCGATTCTCCAGATCCAAAATCATTCTCTCCATTGTGTTTAAAAGAAGCTCCGCTGCTGCCTTGAAAGAGGAATATCCCCTATCCGAGGCCCTGCCACCCTTCTTCATGGTGTCAGCTGCTTCCGACTTGACTCTGTCTTTCAGAGAAGCCACCGACTTACGCAAGTCCTCCCGAAGCATCCTAATCGCAGCAGGAACCATGCTAATGGTGACGTATCTGGATCCTTCCAAAAACTTCTCCGTCTCCATAAAATGCTTTAGCACATGTAAATCAAGAAATCGGATTACATCCCAGTCAACGGCACACAAACGAAGGTCTCCGTCGAATCCTAATTCACGAATGTCGAGCATCATCTTCAGCGGCGCCTCTAAGTACAGAAACCTCTCGAAGACTGTGAACGTAGATCACCACCTAGTTGAGACATCTTGAAGGACCATGCGAAAAGGTACCCTGTGATATTCACAAGCTCGCTGCAGCTTGTCCACCGCTGCACTGGACTTATTAAAGTGGGTGGCATATCGCCGACAGGCAGCAACAACCGGTGACACCTCCGTGGAATTTAACAAAACACCGGCAGTGAGTTCCAACATGTGATTGGCGCAGCCAATCCATTCGAATGGTAGCAGCCTTATAGCTTTCTTGACGTTTGCGCATGTATCTGATACAAACGCAGTCACGTTCTTGATATTAATTTTATGCTTGGAGAGAAGAGATCTAATCATCTCTCCGATGCGTTCGCTCCAGGAAATTGACTGCATTCCAGGCCCATATCAACCAACTTACACGTGTGGTAAATGAAATGCACTGTCAAGGATATGTATGCCTCCTGATTAACTCTCGTCCAACAATCCGAGGTTATTGCAACTGCCTTCCCGTCAAGTCCCGTCATGTCAACTATCTCACTTTGGACCATGATCTTGATTTCGTGCAGTCGTTGCTCCATTGTCTTGTATGATGGAATGCACGCTCCAACTTTCTTCTCGCCCCATATCATTGCCGCAAAATATTGATTGTGAATGACGCTCAAGGGCTGGTGAGTCATTACTATCCACTTTAAAAGGAGGTCACGGAAGGAGAGCTCCCCCGCTTTGCTAACAAACACGTCCATCCCAGCAACCTTGTTCGCCGTCAATTCCTCGAGTTTATCGCGATGGTAGGCTCGAAGATGTGCGCGTAGGTTTGTCGTCGACCTACTATCCCCAATTCCGACTTCGCTCCGGCAGATCTCGCAGACGGCCACACTGTTCATCCTTCCATGAAAGTACTTGGTGAAAGGATCCCAAACATCGCTCTTAGCCTTAGATGGCTTGGCCCTGGGCCAATTATGCAGACGGTCACGCCTCCTCCTTTCTCCTCGTCCTCACGCTCAACATCATCACCTTTGCTTTCCTCCATCATGTCCTCCTGGGAATCAATTCCTCGTCGAATCCTATCCTCCGTTCCTTCCAACGTCATGGAACAGCCCACCACCGCAACATCGCCAGCAGCGGCGCTGCCTTTCGCCTCATCACCAGCGTCGCCTTCGTCATCAGCTGCCGCACAAGAAGAAGAAGTAGTACTTGAAATAGCATTATTGGCATCTTCTTCGCACAAGGTGTCGATGACAACACTACCACCTACCCGGTCGGTAGGAGGAATGGGGGAACAGGCAGAAGTGTTGCCGCCGCCATCCTCCACAACAGTTGATTTCTGCTGTTCCTCCGTTGCCTGAGTAAAAAGAAGATCCATATGTTCTATAGTGTGGCAGTCGGTGCGACAGTAAAGCGGCAATAAAGGTACACAAGCGGTAGTAGCTCGGGTTGTTGTCGTTGTCGTCGTGCTGCTGATGAGGAGGAAACGTGGAAGTGGTGGTGACGACGAAAGATGGTGATGTTGTGTGATGTGGGAATAAGCAGAGTTGGCAATCCACAGAACTACTGTAGTAGTAGTATGACCTACTACCGTTGTAATGTAGGACGTAGTACACAGTAGTTGTAGCAGCTGCAAGCCACTAGTTCTACTACTACTGTAGCCCTACTTGCCCACCATCAAGCATGTTCAAACAAATTGATGGATACTGATGAAAACTGAGCGATACTGGTTGAAACTGGTAGGAAACTGAGACATCGGGTACCATCCTAGTTACTGACAGTAAACAGGATGAGAACTGGTTGTACCGGAATCGCAACCAATCAGTATATCGGTACAACCAGTACCCAGTATTACTGGTTGTTAAACAAACCAGTACCAAGCTCTAGGTCACACCCACAGACAGCTCTAGGTCACACCCACATTTTTTTCACCTGTCCGTTCAAGCGTGGTGCGCTGCCTACAATAAATGGTACTCATGTGTACAGTAGTAATGATACAGGATGAGCTATGAGGTACTACTATATTAAGCAACGCGGGGACTGCACCAGTTTCACCAGCTATGCAACTTGTTATCAAGCCTTTTACTTCTCAAGGTTTCATTTATTGCTTCTTCAGCTGGTCCGCTCCTTCTTTCTTCGTTTTAAAAAGAATTGCATATAGTGCTTCAGAAAAGCGCGCTCGTTTTCGTCCATCTTACCACTGCTGGAAACTTCGGATCGAATTTTCGACGGCGTCACACCCGCTTGATACCACCTCTCAAGCGTATTCGACATCTCGCTTAATTTTTTCGTTTGTTCGTCGGGTGTCATTGTTTTAAACGACTTCAGAAAGTCACGGATAGCTGGTAGAGGGTTTTCTTGGGCCTTAAGATCGGACAAATAGCTGTGATAGTCCTTGTACAACGCCTCAAAGAGATCCACGTCGTTTGCCTTTTTAGCATAATGCAGCATCTTCACCATGTCGTTGTATTCCTTATCAGCACGCAGCAACTCCGACGCAACATTGTCGCCGTTGCGCTTGATCCACTCGGTAAAGTAAACTTTATATGACGGATGCAGCATGTTGTAATACTCCATATAGTCAACAACCTCTGCAAGCCAAGCGCTACTTTCAGCGGATGGATATTGTTCCATCATCTCCAAGAGATCTTTTGGATGTCTGCCCTCGAGGTGCCAGTACTCGAATAATTGCGATTCGACCGTTTCTGCTTCCAACTTTGCAAAGGGATCGTTCTTCTTCGTCCCTAACCGAATGATCTCCACAAGCTTTTTCTCTTCACCTACAATTGACGCTAACGCCGAAATCACCGCTAAGGCCGGGATCATTTTTGCTGGAACCTCATCATTTGGATGGAGCTTTGGATAGAGGAGAGTCGCGTACCGCCCCCAGACAAAAAAGCGTTTGTATTCGCTAAACATGTTTTCATCATGAGGTAATTTCAACAAGTCGAAAAACTCGGCAGCAGATTTTCCTTGCGTCACGAACCGATCGAACAGCTGACCCACCAGCTTCTCTGCGTTTGTGTGCGTTTCAGGAAAATACGATGCACGTTGAAGGGCTAATGCAATCTCATCGACGCCATATTTCTCCAAGAGATGTTCAATCAATGGCTTCTCATGCGGTGAATTCTCGAAAAACTGGACCAAAGCGTTCATGTTGGGGCCGTTTAGAGTCTCTAACAAGCTGCCCTCACCTTGTGCTTCCTCCAGCACCGCGAGTCCCGTCTTTCGTTCCGATTTCCACTTGCGGACAAGCTGATTCTCGCTCCCCAGTGTCTCCCCTATGAGGTGGGCTATCTCTACTGCTCCTCTCTCTTCGTTTCCTGCCATCGCAGCTTGTACCAACACCTGCGTCGTTGCATTACTTTGATTAGTGGCCAACTGCGGGAGGGCGCACGTGACACGACGTTCAGGATCAAGTAGAAGGACCAGGGCGGCGAACCAGATCGATGCTATCCACGCGGTCATTGCGTAGTGACCGAAGGGGAGAATGTTCGAGTATGAGTCCCAGCTCGAGATACGGCAGCACTGTTTCTGCTACTATTATACATTCACTAGCTACGTAGGTAGACGCCACTTTTCTCGCAAAAATGCAGAACAATCTGCGCTCAAAGTTTCCTCAGTGAGGTGTTGTATGATTGAGCCCGACATTAATAGTAAACTTCATAGTATCCGCTTAGCACACAAAAACAGGCTAGAGTGCCCTCCACAACAGTGACACGCTAAAAATCATGATGGGGCACGTCGGGAGGGGGAATGGGTGAATTACTCACGAGAACTCACCATCGCGCACTTGAACTCTGTTGAACTCAAGTATACGTCTTGATGGAAAACGTGACTATACGTGAGTATACAAGTTTACTGTGGACCACGTTTTATGCTTTATTTGGAGTATATATTGTTTTTTCGACCAATCAGATGCAAGTGCGACGGCCATCTCCCGCCGGCCATCTCGCGACTGTTAAGTTGCATATCAGGAGACTCTAAATTTGCATATCAGTGAGACTGAACACTTAGGTAACTTTACATAATACACTTTTACTTTTACTATACAAGATCCCCACCCTTTTTGTCATAAGTAACAAAAGCCCTACCCTGTTTTGTAAAAAATTACAAAAGCTTCACCCTTATTGTTTAATTCACAAAAGCCCCACCCTTTTTGTCAAAAGTCACAGAAATCCATTTTTTATTATATAGTAGACAAGCATAGTGCCCCGTTGTACCAACGGGAAAAAATAATATTTGTAACACTGCAGAATGTGAATTGGGGTTGACCTGAGAAAAAAGCGAAGTCACGACAAATAGATATCTGCCATGTGTAATGTCAGTAAGTAAGTCAGGCTGGATGCTATTCTACGTAAGTCACTTTATATCCGTCATTTAATCCTTCCTGACCAATGGACTGAGACGTAAGTCAGTCAATTTCAGCCAATCAAAATGAGAGGTACGTACACCAAAAGACGGATCGAATTTTATTTTATATAGACTAGTTTCAATTCCGATAAGTCACTTATCGGAGAGAGCTAAAGCAATGCATTCAGCATTTACCGGAAAGGTATAGAATGGCGTAAATTGTATTGGGATAGATGTAGCCGGGTGCGTACACGCACGGTGCGGCTAGCGCACAGAGGAAGACTTTCCTTGAAGCGGCGTTCGCCGCTACTTAGCCGATACGCCCTTATAAAAGGGCTTAGTAGGAGAGAGCTCTCTACTTGGGGCCAAGATTCCCGGGGTGGTTTACAGATAGCTTTCGCTAACCCCTTGTAACAAGACTTCCCTTATAAAGGGAGGTAGCGTAAGGGAGAACTCCCTTAGGCTACAATACTCACTGCGCGCGCGACCGGGCGTGGTCGCGCGCCTAGCTCCGCTAATGCCTTAACGGCAAGGTTCCCTTGCTAAGGGTGTAGCTAAAGGGAGGGGTCCCTTTATCTACTGCACTCACTGCGTGCGCGACCGGACGTGGTCGCGCGCCTGGCAGTTTTAAGTATTTTTGTAAACTGAATGTATATTTAATATATAATTAGCCTAAATTAATTTAAACTAATGTAAACTATATGTAATACTAAGTAGAATATACCCAATTCGTACCTAGCTAAAATGTAATGTACACACCTGTGTACCGACACGTGGATGGCTGACACACCACCACCCAAGGGCTCATGCCCTCATTGGTTAAAATAACCAATGGTTCGAAACCTTTCAAACCGGTCAATACTGACCTCAACCGTAGTGTACTCATGTACACCAACACTAAATGTAACTCAAATGTAACCCCGTTACATCATCCCCCATCAAGACTATTGCTTACGCAATAAACAAAATTTTGTTGGAGAAATCCATTGCCAGTTCCTCTGGCCCTCCATATGTACACCTTCAGTGGTGCTATCGCGTCTCCTCTAGAAGAGGTAGACTACTCCGAGAACTCGGAGGTGGATGCCCTTGGGGATACCTCCCCAACGGTTAACCGCTCCGACAGCGCCGAAAGGCGTTGTTGGCAGCCTAATCCGTTCCCCACACGTGGGGGATATGCAGTAACTCGTGCGCAACTAATACCAACCTCGGATGACATATCCGAATCGCCGAAGGCGATCACCACTACTGAGCTGGACGCAGCTCAAGAGGCTCAAAATGCCGCACAGGCGTTACAAGCTTCCTTGCACGCCCCCCATGCGCCCTCCACGGGCGGTATATCGCTTTGGAGGTCCTCGTGACCTCCCAAAGTGGGCCAGGAATGAGGTACAGAAGGGTTTAGACTTCTATACCCCTGGCCTCGCGACTGTACAGCCGCAACACATCACACGCCGGAATCAACTCCGGGAAAAACTGCTCACGCAGAAGCAGTTCACTGCTACCTCATATAGAGAGCGCCTCGAAAAACAGGCACAGGGTGCCGTTGTTGGGAACCTCCGCGAGGTTCCCTTCATTCTCCTGCAAGGAGAATATGCCAAAGAGGCAGAGCAGAAGTTCCGCGCTTAGGCGGGGGGGAGAAACGTCTCCCCGAGTTTTTTAAAGCTGTACAACAGCTATTCCGAACGTGAAGTTCGGATAGAGAGGGCATTGTGCTTGGCGTTTTCCAGAGCCAAACCCATGGGGAAGTTACGTGCCCCTTATCTCATGCGCTATGCTAGCGCCCGTGCCCTTACTACGGTGCCAGAGCACAGTGCGGGTTCCGCATCTGCCTCCGGAGGGCTCCCAACTACTGGGAGTGAAGGGGCTTACCCCGCCCCTTTGGTTGTTGACTCACAGCGGGATTCTCCCGCTCGAAAGCGTAAACGACGTCACGGCAATCCTGCCGCAGGGGAGTCTCGAACTCCCACAAACTCTGTGAATGTGGATAACCCTTTCCACTTCACCAAATACTGGGTTTAACCCCGATGATGGAGTCGCGCCATCAGACGCTCCGCCCCATCCTGCCGTCGGGCAGCCTGTCGGCCGCCCTGCCGGGTAGCCAAACAAACGGACAGGAGTATACAGGGCTGACATCGGGGACTCAGTGCTACCAGATGTAGCCGGGTGCGTACACGCACGATGCGGCTAGCGCACAGAGGAAGACTTTCCTTTAAGCGGCGTTCGCCGCTACTTAGCCGATACGCCCTTATAAAAGGGCTTAGTAGGAGAGAGCTCTCCTACTTGGGGCCAAGATTCCCGGGGTGGTTTACAGATAGCTTTCGCTAACCCCTTGTAACAAGACTTCCCGTATAAAGGGAGGTAGCGTAAGGGAGAACTCCCTTAGGCTACAATACTCACTGCGCGCGCGACCGGGCGTGGTCGCGCGCCTGGCAGTTTTAAGTATTTTTGTAAACTGAATGTATATTTAATATATAATTAGCCTAAATTAATTTAAACTAATGTAAACTATATGTAATACTAAGTAGAATATACCCAATTCGTACCTAGCTAAAATGTAATGTACAAACCTGTGTACCGACACGTGGATGGCTGACACACCACCACCCAAGGGCTCATGCCCTCATTGGTTAGAATAACCAATGGTTCGAAACCTTTCAAACCGGTCAATACTGACCTCAACCGTAGTGTACTCATGTACACCAACACTAAATGTAACTCAAATGTAACCCCGTTACAGGGATGACCCGTTCCGCACGAGTTTTAATACACGCACGTCCATATCCATTGGTGGCGTCTTGATTGTAGTACGTCGCAATTATGACGTGCGCTCTCTCACTTCTATTTATCTCTAAAAGAATTTGTTGCATTATTTCTTGCTCATTTTTCAATGAACGTCCATGGTATATTTTGTTGAAAGTGCGCGAATTCCAATCACAAACGGTCTACATTTGGATTAGGCTTACCGTGCTGTGTTTTTTGTGCATGCACCTGTTATGCAATAAGGCCGGTGGATGAAGCCGAATCCATTCTTTAAAACTGCATTTGATACATCTATTTCCATCATACGATTTAACACCAATTTCAGCTGCAATATTATAGAAGTAGATATAGCTAAGAAAGTTAGTTTTGATAATTGTAGCCCATGTAATTTTGTTTTTTATAATTGTATTTCCACCCCAACTTTAACACTCCCCGGGCTGTTTATTTTTTAATAGAAACCAACTTGTTTTCGCAACTGTTGACAGTATAGTTGGATTCGATTAGGTACGGCCTCAGCAGACGGACAGACAGACGGTTTTATATTATAGAAGGAGAGCATACTTGTAAATATTTTTGCCTCAGACGAACAGAAAAAACGGTTTTATAGTATAGAAGTAGAGACAAGTGCCACGTGCACCTAGTGACTGGACGGCCTCCTGGCAATAGCGCGCCGGAGTACAAGACACAAGCAGGACATAAATCGGTCCGCTAGCTACGCATACACACTACAAGACAAAGGACACTACAACCTGCGTCTTCCTACAGTTTATGAGCCCAAGCTCGCGTCTTCCTACAGGTTATGAGCCCAGGGAGCTCCGTTGGACCCAGGGAGCTCCGTGTGAACAAGTGCAGTTTCAAGTCGTCACACTAAAGGAAAAGTCCCCTTAGGCAGCGTAACAGCTTTACGTGATTTTCTCGGTTGGACACAAAAGAAATTTGTTTTGATTATCACGTTTTGTGGATTTTTTGGATTTTATCACGCGAATTTTTACGTTTTAAGTACAATTGACCATGGATGAAGACACGAGAGCCTCGCAAGATGAGGCAAGAGCGCTGAAAGAAGAGGTTAGAAGGTTAAAGGCCGAGATCTAGGATATAAAAGCACCAGCAGAATTTCTCCACCAAGTACGCCGGATTCGGCAAGAAGACTTTCGGATGACTCTGGAAACAGCGTTATCAAAGACGCTATACAGAATTATGGGGCATTCGGGAATCAAATGATGCTGAATGAATTAAGTGGAGATGCGTCACCCGATCAAGGACTGAAGTATCGTGCTCCCCCACCCCGAATGGTTCCCGAACCATCGCAAACCCGCATCCGATGCGTGATATGGGCGGGTAAATGCATCCCGGTGGAATTCTAATTGGGAATCACTATACACAAGGGAGAAGCTCGAAGATACCGAAGTTGAATGTCCAGAACTTTACGGGGGACGAAATATACCCTGGCCTAGGATCAGGATTTAAGCAGTGGGCGCTACTGTTCTACGAGGCATTAAAAGTAGCTGGAATTGCTTCTGGTTTTGTTTGGAATGAGCAAATGAAAGTAAACAAACTTGGAGAAAATTTAGATGGAGTGGCAGCTAACTACTTTCGCGCAAATATTGAAAGGTGGTGGCAAATTACGCCAAATCTATTTTTCGTTATGGATCAAATTTACAATGCATTTTGAGCTCCATATCTCGCATAATCAGGCAGCAACGTTATTTGCCGATGAAAAAGACCCAAGATGCTTGTGGACCGAGCACTATCTTTACTTGGTGGCGCTTGCGAAGGAAAGCGAGTCGAGCGAGAAATTAACGAAAACCTTGTAAAATATGCCGCGCCTAAATTGAAGTTGGCATTAATGGTGAGGTACAACCCCCATAGGCAGGATTACCTGCGACATGCGCGGGAAATAATTGCTTGATCACAAGAAATAGACGAAGACCAGAGTGTTGAGAGAAGAAGAGGAAGATTCACTGTAAATGCAGTAAGCGAGGTAAAAGGGAGATTTTGCTGCTATTCTTTTGGAAATGAAGGACATATTAGTCAGAACTGTCCTAACCGGAAGCAGAAACTCAAGAAGAATAACCCAGGAAGCCACAAAATTGCGGGTCGAAAGGATTACGCATTGTAGACCATGAAAAGTTTCGGTTAGGGGACGAAAAATGTGGAAAAACTTGTAACATTGACGAGGGTTCATGGATCCTCGATAGTGTAGCAAGCTGCCACTTAGTGTCTGGCAAAAATGCACTATTTCACGTGGAAATTTGTGACGAAAGGATTCCCTGTCCCTACCTGACGGCGGTCAATTACAGGTGACGAAAACGGGTAAAGTAAGGTTGCTTAGAGACCTGGATACCACTGGAAGAACAACTATTACGCTGTCTGAAGTATTTTTGCACCGAGATTAGCGAGAAACCCGATATCGCTTGGGAAAATTGAGGAATAAAGGCTGCCGATTAGAGGGCAGGAACAAAAATGGCTGTGAAATAGGATAATGAAGTTTTATTTAGAATGGAAGAGTTTTATTCCGTATTTGTGGCTCACGTGCATATGAAACCATTGGAGAAATGCAGTACAGATGTAACGGGGTTACATTCGGGTTACATTTAGTGTTGGTGTACATGAGTACACCACGGTTGAGGTCAGTATTGGCCGGTTTGAAATGTTTTGAACCTTTGGTTATTTTAACCAATCAGGGCAGGGTCCCTTGGTGTGGTGGTGTGTCAGCCATCCACGTGTCAGTACACAGGTGTGTACACTACATTTTAGCTAGGTACGAATTAGGAATACTCTACTTAGTATTACATATAGTTTATATTAGTTTAAGTTAATTTAGGCTAATTACATATTAAATATATTCAGTTTACATTTCACTCTATTTTGCGGACGTGCGACCTCGACCGGTCGCGCGCGCAGTGAGTGTCGAAGGTAAGAGGGAGCCCTCCCTTTACTTACATCCCGTAAAGGGAATACAGCCGTTAAGGCTAAGTCGTAAACTAACCCGGGAATCTTGGCCCCCAGTAGGAGAACTCTCCTACTAAGCCCTTTACAAGGGCGTATCGACTAAGTAGCGGTAGCTACCGCTTTAAGGAAGAGTCTTCCTCTGTGCTCTAGCCGCACCGTGCGTATACGCACCGGCTACATCTGGTAGCACTTGTAGTCAATCCAACACCTGTGTTGGTAGACTAGGCATCCTCTGCAAAGGATGAATCAGGACGATTGGGATAGTTTGACCCTCGTCCATCAGGAAGCCTTTAAAAGGATGTTACCCTTAACGGGGGAAGAAGGCATGAAGCTCCTAGTGGAGCAGGGTCTTGAGACCGTAAAGGGAAGGGTAAATGCCCTCATCGCTAATGAGGCGAGTTGTAGTGGAGGTCATTCCACGGGGATGCGCCCTCCATTATCGTTTAAGATAAAGAAGTTCACCGGGGAGAAGGGTGACAACCTTTACGTGTGGTTGCGAGAGGTCGAAACGGCCTTCGCCACAGCGAATATGACCGCTGATCACTTGCAAGTGGGACTTGCATTGACCCATCTTACGGGCAAAGCCCGTACATGGGCGTTTACGTGTTCGGAGTCAGTCACGGACGTGTTCCAAACATGGAAGGTCCTTAAGCAGAAGCTCATGGACATGTACGCAACGCCTGATCTGGTTTTCCAGAATCAACTGGCGTTCCTGAGGTGCCGTCAAGGCACTAAGGACCTGGAGATATATATCCAGGAGCTTAAGACCCTGTTGGCAGGGATGTACGTGAAAGCTTATTCGGACGATGTGTCCATCCCCGTCTTCATGGGAGGCCTGAGAGAAGAGCCAGCACGTTCGGAATTGTTCCGATGCCGACCCCAATCCCTGGAAGAGGCATTCAAGATGGCGTTCAACGCCGAGAGGAACTTCCGCTCCTCTAAGGTGGGTCCCGAACCCATGGACCTGAGTCAGGTCGAAGCGGAGGAGAAACCTCCCGCTAAGAGTCATTCGGACTCTTTTTCACAGAGCTTCGAGGCAGAGCTCTTAGCTATGCTGCAGCGGCATGGGCCGCTGAGATGCTTCCTGTGTGGAAGCACGGATCATCTGAGGAACAGATGTCCGAAAAATCCCCAGCGAGACACTCGCTACGAGGGACCAAGGGTGGGGAAAAAGACCTTGTCCACGCCGTCGGGAAACGACGGCTCCCAGTAGATGCGGGGCGCCCTACTGGGAGATCCCTCAGTGCTGTTAAGCCCCAGGGTAGGGGACGACAGCTCAAAGCCCCGAGGGAAACAGTGCTTTCTAGCACCGAGTTGGTGTACCAGCCAGGTTTTCTGGTAGTCCTTGCGGACGTGAAAGGCTTTGATAAGCCTTGGAGAGTCTTAATAGACTCTGGAGCGTCTGAAAATTGTGTCAGACGGGCTTCTGTTGAGAAGAGTAGGCTGTATGCCGAGGCCCTAGAGGCACGTTCTCGTGACGTTGTCACAGTCCGTCTTGCGACGGGTGTACAGGTTTCTGTACCCAAGGTCTCGATTGACCTTAAGCTGAAGTTTGAAGACTTCGACAGCTTAGAAAGTTGCCTAGTCCTGGATTTGGACTCGAGGTATGACCTCATTCTGGGCATTAAGTGGCTGGAACGCCATGATCCATGGATAGACTGGAAGTCTAAGTCCATTGGCTCAACACACCCGGGGCGGGGTAGGGTGAAGCATTGGCGAGTCATGAACCCACCTTTGCTCTATCGCAAAAGCGATTCTGGCGTGAGATGCCAGAGATTGGGATGTCTGAAATGATCATTCCTAATGGCGTTAAGGAAGAGTTCCTTAACGAGGGGGATTCGGCGGTTAATCCCCGCGCCGATATAGGCGAGTCTGGTGAGTCGCCAGTGATAGAGGTGGATTCCTCTGAGAGTAAGCGCGAGGCGCTTAGAGAAGATACCCGAAGTTCGTCTCTTCTACAGGTCGGAATTGATTCCGACCACGTCGTGTCCGGAGAACAAGTTGCGACTCCAGTGGTAGGGGTAGAGACCCCTGTGGTTAAGCGCGAGGCGCTTCCAAGCGAAGAGACCCGAAGTTTTTCTCTTTCGCACGTCGGAAATGATTCCGACTACGCCGTTATAGGTGAGACCGGCGAGTCACCGGTGGTAGAGGTAGAGACCTCTGTGGATAGGCGCGTGGCGCTTCCAATAGATGGGGCAATTGACTCCCCCCATCTGGGTCTCGGGATGAGTCCCGAGGCCAGTAGTAAGCAGTCCTATCGGATGCTGAATAGTGTGACAGGTATTGTCACAGAAGTCGTAATCCTGGAACGGTTGACTGGGGTAGGCGAACTGTTGTCGTTGGAGGAGATGTCCTTCAACGAGTTTGAGACTGTTTTGAAAGCAGATGAAATCGACGAGGTCGTCGTGTTGCGTCCGGAAGAGGAGTTGAACTCCTCATCCACGATGGACGAGTCAGTTTTGGTGCAAACAAAACAGGCATTGAATGCCCGAAGCGGCCTCAAGATCCTCGCGGATCCTGAGGACCCTTACCATTCCTTATTAAAGGAATTTGGAGATTCATTAGTGACAACCCGCCGATGGGGTTACCCGGTTAGGGGGGTCCGACATGAAATTGATTTGGTTCCTGGAACCAAATACTGCGTCACTAGGCAGTGGCCTCTCCCCAAGGAGCAATGCGACGTCATCGACGCATTCTTCAAGGGGAAAGAAGAGACAGGGATGGTACGGGAGAGTAAGTCTCCCCATTCATCTCCCACTTTTTGTGTTCGCAAACCGAACGGAAAGTGGCGCATTGTGCATGCGTACAACAAGCTGAATGCAGCTACTGTACCCATTCAGACTCCTATTCCTTGGAAGGATGTCCTCCAGAACAATATGGCGGGCTGTACTGTATACAGTGCCTTAGATCTGGTGGACGGGTATTAATTATCAGGTGCTCATGCGAGCATCCGATATTCCGCTTACAGCGGTCAGCACGCCTAGTGGCATGCTGTGGGAGTGGCTAGTTATGTCACAGGGGCTTTCGAATGCACCGGCGACTTTTAATCGCTTGGTGACTCAACTCTTTCGCCCTCATCGAAAGTACGCTCAGACGTACTTCGACGATATATTCGTCCAAAGTCGTGCGGAGGGCGACTCGTCTGATGTTCAGACGCATCTGATACACATTCGAGCAGTGCTCGAATGTATGCGAGAGCATAAGTTATATGCGAACGCATCCAAATGTATATTTGGTGCTGAGGAAATTCCTTTCCTCGGATGCTTCATCGGTAAGGATGGAGTGCGGGCGGATCCCGCGAAGGTGAAATCCATTGTGGAGTGGCCTTCGCCTGTAAATCTTAGAGATTTAAGGAAGTGGCTTCGGTTATCCAACTATCTCCACAAGTACAGCGAGAACTACGCTGAAATGGCGAAGCCATTGACCGACCTTCTTAAGAAGGATGTTGATTGGTGTTGGGAAACTGAACACCAAAACGCTTTTGAAGAGGTTAAGGGAGCTTGTTAAAAGCTCCCGTTCCTGCTCTCCCAGACTCTGGGAAACCATTTAGTCTCGTCTTCGACGCCTCCGATTTCTCAATCGGATGTGCTTTGTTACAAGCAGACGATGCCGGAAGGGAACGCGTAATTGCGTTTGAGTCGAGCCAGCTTAAAGCTGCGGAACGGAATTATCCCGTTCATGACAAGGAGCTACTTGCAATGAAATATGCTCTAGTCATATTTAGGGTTCACCTACTCGGCTCAAAGCCGTTCGTGGTTTATACTGACCACGCGTCCTTACGGACAGCGACAAATTCGCCTCATCTCTCGCAACGGATGGCCCGTTGGATCTCCTTCTTTGAGGAGTACAACTTTGAGGTTAAGTATAAACCTGGCAAGAAGAACGTGCTTGCAGACGCGTTTTCGCGTTGTCCCGATTACGATCTCGCTCACGCGACATTCATCACCTCGTCTGTGGTGGATCTCATAAGCCAGGCGTATGAGAAAGACCCACAATGTACGGTGTTTATGAGCGCGTTGGGTGGAAAGGGACTTGGCTCGTCTGAGCCAACCCTGTCAAGTCGAGCTAAAGCTCGTTTACACTGTTACAGGTACTGTGACGGTTTGCTATATTATAGCACGAGCGCGGAGGACACTCCGCGGGTGGTTGTTCCTCATGATAAGGAACTAAAGTATAGAGTCCTCTGAGGCACATGACGCCCCTACCGGGGATCATTTAGGTCGGGATAAGACCTATAGAGCTTTAAGCGCTTTGTATTGGTGACCCAACATGTATAAGTGGTTCGGTGCGTATATACGCACCTGTGAGACGTGTCAGAGGGTTAAACCCTCTTCAAGTTCAGCTGCGCCTTTGGCGAGCTTATCGGTTCCAACGGAGTGTTGGAAATACATTAGCATGGATTTTATCTTCGGTTTTCCGAAGGATAAGGCCGGGAACACCGTCATATTGGTCTTTGTAGACCGTTTGAGCAAGATGGTTCACCTGGAGGCGGTGCCAGAGTCCATTTATGGACAAGGAACAGAGAAAGTGTTCCTAGACCGTGTCTTTAGACAGCATGGTCTACCCGATTCCGTTGTGTCGGATCGGGATCCCCGTTTTACGGGACAATTCTGGGGAGCGTTGTTTAAGGTGCTAGGCACCAAGCTCCTCATGTCCACTGCGGATCACCCGCATACGGACGGTCAGAAGGAACGCGTTAATCGCGTTGTGGAGGATATTCTCCGGAGTCTATGTCGGGATTCTCCAAAGAGTTGGAGTGAGATGCTTCCGATGGTTGAATTTGCTATCAACAATTTGGTACATGCATCTACGGGGTTTACCCCGTTTTACGTGAACGGATTAGTGAATCTGAGGGTTCCGTTGACGCCACGTGTGTGTGGCCCAGGGCTTGAGGGGGAAGGATTCCCCGATGTCAGCCCTGTATCGGTGCGAAAGCACATCGATAAGTTCTTATCGACGCGCCTTAGTGTCTTACGACCCGTTCTTCTCGAATGCTTGATGCGGAGGGTACTCCACACTTTCATGTGGAGGGTCTGATGGCGCGACGCCATCATCGGGGTCAAACCCAGTATCTGGTGAAGTGGAAGGGTTATCCACAATCACAGAGTTCGTGGGAGTTCGAGACTTCCCTACGGCAGGATTGCCGCGACGTCGTTGACGCTTTTGAGCGGGAGAATCCCGCTGTAGGTCAACGACCAGAGGGGCATGGGAAGCCCCTTCACTCCCAATAAGTGGGAGTTCGCCGAAGGCAGATTTGGCGATCACCCTGTCTTCGGACACCATGGTGGAGACAGGGAAGCTGGCGTAGCGCGTGCGATACGGAGCACGTAGTTGCTCAATCGCTTTGTCTTTGGCAAATGTCAGGCGCAACACCTACTCCACCCAAATTTCTCGACGGGAATAGCTGTCATGCAGCTCATCGAAGCTGGGGAGAAGCTTCTCCCCTTCCGCCCAAGCGCGGAACTTCTTCTCTGCGTCATCGGCACTTTCTCCCGGAGAAAGAACGAAAGGAACCTCGCGGAGGTTCTCAACAGGGGCACCCTTTGCCTGCCTGTTTAAGAGATCTCGGTATGAGACGCTAGTGAACTGCTTTTGTGTAAGCAGTTGTTGCCGGAGTTTCTCACTGCGTTCGCGTTGATACGGCTGCTCAGCCGCGGGGCCAGGGGTATAGGACGATAAATTAGTCCTTACCAAACGCCTGGCCCACCTTGGAAGGTCACGAGGGCCATCAAATTATAAGCCGCCCTTGACGGGCGTTTGGGGGCGCGTAAGGCAGCCCTTAGTACCTGTGCGGCAAGTTGGGTGTCTTGAGCTGCGTCCAGCTCATTAGTGACGATCGCCTTTGGCGATTCGGATGTATCATCCGATATGGGCAGGGGTGATGCACTGGTTAGTGCATTTTTCCCCACGTGTGGGGAATGGATTAGGCTGCCGACAACGCCGTTCGGCGCTGTCGGAGCGGCTAACCATTGGGGAGGTATCCCCAAAGGCATCCACCTCCAAGTTCTCGGAGTAGTCTACCTCTTCTAGAGTAGACGCCATAGCACCACTGGAGGTGTACATATGGAGGGCCAGAGTAACTGGCGTTGGAGTTCTCCAACAAGATTTTGATTATTGCGTAAGCTATAGTCTTGATGGGGGAGGATGTAACGGGGTTACATTCGGGTTACATTTAGTATTGGTGTACATGAGTACACCACGGTTGAGGTCAGTATTGGCCGGTTTGAAAGGTTTTGAACCTTTGGTTATTTTAACCAATCAGGGCAGGGTCCCTTGGTGTGGTGGTGTGTCAGCCATCCACGTGTCAGTACACAGGTGTGTACACTACATTTTAGCTAGGTACGAATTAGGAATATTCTACTTAGTATTACATATAGTTTATATTAGTTTAAGTTAATTTAGGCTAATTACATATTAAATATATTCAGTTTACGTTTCACTCTATTTTGCGGACGTGCGACCTCGACCGGTCGCGCGCGCAGTGAGTGTCGAAGGTAAGAGAGAGCCCTCCCTTTACTTACATTCCGTAAAGGGAATACAGCCGTTAAGGCTAAGTCGTAAACTAACCCGGGAATCCTGGCCCCCAGTAGGAGAACTCTCCTACTAAGCCCTTTACAAGGGCGTATCGGCTAAATAGCGGTATCTACCGCTTTAAGGAAGAGTCTTCCTCTGTGCGCTAGCCGCACCGTGCGTATACGCACCGGCTACACCAGATAGTTTTTCTGAAGAAATGGTGAATGCAAAAATGGAAACTGGTGAGAATGACGTACAAGAGGGCTATCTTCACCATTTGAACACGAGAATGGCACATATGTCGTACGACTACATTGAAAAGTTATCCAAAGACCCACGGTCAGGAATTGAGATAAAGGATTTCTCACGTCCACATTGCCTGACCTGTGCGGAAGAAAAGGGTCGATCGAAGCAGCCCACTCGTGATAGTGGCGCAAATTTTCCGATCGACCGAATTGGCGGGGTAATTTGTAGTGACCTTAAAGGACCTAATACCCCACGCAACCGACATGAAAATTGTTACATGGTGGTGTTCGTCGATCATTTCTCAACCTCTGTGAGTTTTTTTGCTGCCAGATCAAAAGATCGAGCAGCAAAAATGTTTGAACATTTTTTCGTATGGTTTGAACGATAATTTAACTTCAGAATATGCGTTTTACGGTCTGATGGAGGCGGTGATTTCAAGAACGTCGATCTATTTTGTAAAAGCACGAGCGTACGCAGAAAAGTTACGGAGCCAGGGACCCCTGCACCAAATGGAAAAGCTGAACGGATGAATCGAACCATATTTAATATGGTTCGATGCATGATTTTCACATCCGGAGTGCCGCTGAAATACTGGACGGAAGCAGCGGAATACGCAAGTTACATATTGAACAGAAGCCCTACAAGGTCTAATCCAAGAAAAGTTTATCCGATATGTATGCTGACAGGCAAGCAAACGAATTTGGGAGACATCGTGAGTTTCGGATCACCCTGTAGGTCTGGAGAGATCCAAGGAAGAAGACGTTTGAGAAACATGTAGAAAGAGAACTAATATTGGGGAATAATGACGAAACTAAAGGATACAAGGTTTTACTGATCAAGTATAGAGTGTTGATTACTACTCTACATGTAATGGACATTGAAACTTTGGACGAAAAGTCGAACGAGATAATTTAGGAAGAGCCTGGCAGGTCTCAAAAGAGAAGATCACGTTCCTGACGCGGAAGATAAACAAATCATCAAGTGAAACGTAAGTAAAAAGAGCATAAAACGCCAAGGAAGAAACGTTCAAGCTCAAGATGAAGCGGAAGGAAGGCCTACCACGCAGCAACCAAGGAAGTCAGTCCGCAAGTTAAGAAGACTGCGAAAATGGCGGCTATGGAGGAAGGCAGGGCCAAGAAGAAGAAAAATGAGTATCGAAACAGTAAATACTCGCTGGAAGAAGATGCGATGCTGGAGATGACAGAACTAAGACGAACGAGAATATAACGGAAAATGCACGCACAGAACGTGAAAACGGCGAGACAGCAAATTTTCTGTGCGCCTTTGCAGTCACAGAACTCAATAATGTGAAGAACGAAATGTACGCAGCCGTACCCGATCCAAGGAGTTATTATGGAGCACATCAAGGGTAGCCAATCAAGGCGGTGGAAAGAGGCAGAGCAGCAAGAGCTGCGTTCGTTGGAAGAGCTTGAAACATGGAATATTGTGAGAAGTGATGAAAAGAAACCCTTACCAAGAAAATGGGTTTATAAAACACATCCAACACCGCTTTCGAAAAGAGTCCTTTATCCAATGTTGCTACTAAAACTTCCTCCTTGATCACATCTCCACGGCCTACATTGATAAAATCAGTTTTTTTCTCCATTCACACTTCCAATCGTTTCAGGTTCAATAACCCACGCGTTTCCATTGTACTAGACAAAACGCTAACGACAAAATCAGCCACACTCAAGACGTCATCCACATCGTCAGATACACGATCCGTGCTTGCTTGTAATCTGTCAGTGTCTTCAGCACTCACTCATCGCTTAAAAACAACGCCTTGAAAGCCTTCCGTATTGATCAATCGAAAAATGAGTCACGCACTCACTTAAGGTGATTACAAGGCGGCAAAAAGTGGTTAAATATCCTAAGTGCACCAAGTCATTGAAGATCCGCTTGAAGCATGATGATGAATTGCCTATGCCAATTTGAATCACATGCTATACGGATTCTGATTTCGCCGCTGATAGGTTGGACCGGTAAATGTCAGTGCTGCGATTGTTTACGTAAATGGAGTCGTTATTTGCTCGCAATGCAAAAGCAAAGCACGGTCGCGCTATACAGCTGAAGCTGACTTTGTTGCAGCAGTAATGGGAGGAAAAGAGGACCTTGGTTTAAAAGAATTGTTTTTAGAGATTGGGATGCACACCAAGACACCTTTGGTCAAGAATATTGACAATCAAGCAGCCATCAAGTATGTGTAAAGTTAAGCCTGTTCTGGAAGTACGAAGCTCGTCGATGTCAAGTTGAAGTTTATAAAGGACTCTGCGAGGAAAGGCGTTGTAAAAGCAACCCATGTGCCAACTTTAAAAATGATTGCTGATATACTTACGAAAGACCTTAGTGCGCAATATTTTCAAAGCTTACGAAAACTAATTGGATTGAATTGATGGAGTTATAACTCGCGTCGTTCAGGGGGGATGTCGACTTTTCATGTAGCCATTTGGGAGTTTTGGATGAAGTCAAATTCGCGATACGTAAAAGGATTGGCTATAAATGCATTTGAATACATGTGGTATGATTTCAAGTATAATTTCATAGTGAGTTAAAGAATTAGAAATATTTCTATTTCTATAATATATTAACTTTCTTTTTTTCAATTTAAAGAATACTCATCACCTCTAGCACCGGCCGTCTCGCGCTTAATTACGCACATACTACCTGATCAAAAGTGTCAAGACCGATAATGTAACCCTGCACCCACCTTTACTTCCTACGAGTTATGTGCTGCACCAGCTGTCCCGTGAGTTTGCACGTAATTAAATATCCGAAAGTGAACGCGCCTCACTAACTAGCAAAAGTGACAGCTCCACCCGCATCTTCGATGAAGATTTGTCGGGTTAGTGAGTGAATCAATGAAATCCGTGTTATCGACTAAGTGTCAAACGATCAAGTTTGATCTTGTGCGTCTCGGAAATCACGTGTCAGTCTTTCGCGTTTCCTGGTAGGGACGATAGCGTACTACGCGGTTAATTATAATAAATAAATTCCAATAACGAGAAACAAACTCAAGACTATTATCCAACGTTATTTCCACTAATGTCTCTTTCCATTGCGCAATACGTAACCAGAACCAGAACCACTACGAGAGAGCGAATCGAGATAGCCAATCCATCGTAATCACCACGACAGTTCTCCAGTCTGGAGGATCCACACGAAAATAAACTTGTCAATTGAAATGATAACGTAAAAGTGATTAAATTTGATTAAGGCCTAAAACTTAATCAAACTAAATATACGCATTTGAGTATTACCCAATTATATTTTGGGTAATACTCAATTTATGTTTTCTGAGCCGTAGGTCATCCAAAATGCCAGCCGTCCTCCAGTGCTCGACCGTCTCGCACTTTTAACACATCATTTTAACTAAAACTGTTTGACTCTCTAGTCAGTACGCACACTTTTGTTACCATGCACGCAATTGCGCGCAAAGGAGCGTAGAGGAGTTGGGAGGAGTTTGTAGGAAGACGCAGGTTGTGGTGTCCTTTGTCTTGTAGTGTGTATGCGTAGCTAGCAGACCGATTAGAGTCCTGCTTGTGTCTTGTACTCCGGCGCGCTATCGCCAGGAGACCGTCCAGTCACTAGGTGCAAGTGGCATTTGTATAGTAAAAGTAAAGTGTATTATGTAAAGTTACCTAAGTGTTCAGTCTCACTGATATGCAAATTGAGAGTCTCCTGATATGCAACTGAATAGTCGCGAGACTTCCGTCGGGAGATGGCCGTCGCACTTGCATCTGATTGGTCGAAAAAACAATATATACTCCAAATAAAGCATAAAACGTGGTCCACAGTAAACTTGTATACTCACGTATAGTCACGTTTTCAATCAAGACGTATACTTGAGTTCAACACTCCTTCCAAGGTTACCGGGGACCATCTTCAACACAAGATATCCATAGAAAGTAAAACCATCACGCAGTCAGCATCAGATAGGACTAATTCGAAATATAATCCATCATTTCAATCCAATTCGACTCCTCAAACTTGCAATGCGCCGTCCATCCAATGTCTTAATGAGTAAATCTGCCACCATTTCTTCACTTGACACGTGCTCCGGCTTCATATTTCCTTTTCTTGCGTAATCTTTAATAAATTTCCTTTTCACGTCCACGTGCTTTGCACTCGCACCACTCATCTCGCTTTGTATCTGCTTAAACGCAGCTTGGTTGTAGATTTTCATCACAATAGGCGCTTTCGTTTCGATTACAATTTCTTTGAAAAGCTCTTTCAATACTAACGCCTGTCTGCCTCCGACAGCCGCGGCAACAAACTCTGCTTCAGCAGTAGATAGAGCAACAGACGACTCTTCTTGAAATTCCATGCTGCTACAATTCCATTCACGTAAATCACGCTGGCACTGATGCTTTTCCGATCACTCTTGTCCTCTTCGAAGTCAGCGTAGCTGTATCTCACAATCCTCAACGGTAAAGATTCATCGTCATCATGCATAAGGGACAACTTCATATCAGTCGTTCCTTTTAGATATCTCGCTATATGTTTCGCCATTTTAAAATCCAGCAAAGTCAGTGCATGAGTGTGCCTCGTTGCCCTTTGCACCGCGAAAGCGATATCCGGTCGCAACACGCGGGAAATCCACAGTAAATTTCCGACCAGTGATTGGAGTGTCTTAATCGAAGGAATTTTCTCACATGTTCTGCTCGGTAGTAATTCATCCAAACCATTTTCGTTTTCAAACTTCAGCACTGGTACCTTGACCGTGTTGCATCTTTGAGGCCGTGCCTCTCAATCATCTCTATAATCGTTTGTTCTTGATCAATCCAGTAACCAGTTTCAACGTCACCACTGATCCTTGTACCTAGAAATTTTTCCACTCTCTCTAGATCTTTCAATTCTAGTGTAACCAAATCCTCGAAAAAATCATCCACTAACTTGGTATCCGTTGTAGTGACGAGGAAATCGTCAACGTAAACTCCAACGAGCGTAATATTTTCATCAGTTTTCTTCACAAAGATGCAAGTGTCGTCAAACCCTGCATGAATCCACATTTGATCAGATTATCACGTAGCAGTTCGTACTACAGCCTGCCTGCTTGTTTCAGGCCGTAAAGATTTTTCAGCAATCTTAAAACCACACCTGCTTCACTTTCAGCTCCCAATTCCGCTAATTTATCCTTCGAAACCTTAATTTCTTGTGGTATCTGTAGGTGTATCTCGTACCCTTCTTCTGTTACAGCCTTAGGATACGCGCTTGGTACGTCTCCGTGGCGCGCATGCACTTTACATATCATCGCCATGATTAAGATAACCTTCATATTGTTTAACTCCATCACAGTCAAGAACGTAGTAAATAAATCTTCTCCAAATATTTGCCTTGTCACCGCGAGCCACTAATCTTGTCTTGTATCGTTCCACACTTCCATCGGCTTTCAGCGTTGAGGCTTGCAGAAGATGTAGCGGATATATTTGTGAAGAATCTCGACCGGTGCCTCAAACAGCTCCCGATGCTGTACCAGGTAGACTGGTCCAATGGATACTAAGAAGTAACTTCAGTGGGGTCTCTATAAAATGATACCTTGATGATACATATGTACGTTTCTGTGCGTACCTACATTATATTAATGTAGTGATGTTTTGGACTAGTCTGTTTAAATTTATCTCCACAGTTCATGGTATAAACTTTTAAGTGAATTCGTCGAGCGACATTTATTGAACACAACCAAATTCGTGTCTCGAAGTTCATCGTCACCTTGGGACACTCCATTCTTCCTTCTCGCTGGGCATGACGAGTAAACGGCAACAAATTATTCAAGTACATGACGTCGATAACATGTCTCTCACGTCAGATGATCAGGAATCCAGCATTTCGGACGTACATGGGTACAAACCTCTAATAGGGCACCTTGTAATCACTTAAAGTGGGTGCGTGACTCATTCTCGTTGCACGGTGCACGGCAAATGAAATATCCAGAGTAAATGACTGAAAACTTTTTACACAATACGAATTCTCACGTGACATGGATGGTAAAAAAATAGTCTTGAAACGCCTTGACGTATTCCACATTGAGCACAGGTATCCTTGCCAGATTTATCTTCTTTAATCCATGCGACTTCAGGATCTCATCAATATTACCCTGCTGGTCCATCGTGAAACCGTCCTTGAGATTTCCAATATCCAATCCCAACAACCTTTCCACGGTATCCTAAACCTTCCACTCGAGGGCTGACATATATTTGAAAAATTCGTCAACCACTTCGGTCGTGGTCCGGTGACCAAAATATCATCCTTATATGCATCATTCAGAATGGTGTTATTTCAAACTTATTTACGAACCACAGGTTTCTGTAGCACACTACGTGAACTGCATTACTTCTAGTGTTTAAAGCAGCTGGTGCCAAAGTTTTCCAGCTTGCTTAATCCATACAAATATTCTTCAATTCCAACACCAATTCATCGCTTAAATTTACGCCAAAACCTTAGAGTAAGTCCGGTGTAATTCCATTACTGTGGAGCCTTCAGATAGATAGCACATATAACTTCCATTTTTTCTTTTCGTTAGGCGCTGAGCACATCACCGTGCTGCGCTGGTACACCACAAATTTGAGGCATAGCAAGGATTACTTTCACATTGTTAACTTCCATAACAGTCGAAAATGTAAAGAATCCTACCAATATAAGTACTTGCCGCCTCTTGCAATCAAGATCGCTCGACATTTTGGTAGGAGCTCAACTTGGTTTTATATACCCATTTTGTTGGTAGAGGTATCGCCTCTCTACCAACTTCCACATGTCAGCATTTCTGCTTACGTGGGACTCCTTGTAAGACTTCGGATCTAGGATAGCCACACGTAAACCACTTTCGGAAGTTATACTGTTGCACACTGCATATGCGACAGTGCATTTCCATTATTTCCGTCATTTTCGAAACGTTCTTTTTCACGCTGGGTTGTCCAGTACTTTCACCCGATACACTCCAGTTTTCATTTTATGTCTTTTTTTCTTTTTCGAAAGCAAGCGCTTTCGGGGTCTTCTTCTTTCTTCGTCCCGACCTCCTAGGACGTTCAACGTTTTCTGAAATTCCATTTTTTTGGAATTTACTTGAATTTAATATTTCTTGGAGTTGTCCTGTCTTGCTTCGATTTTCTGCAATCTTCCTTAGCTACTCCTCGACCGTACTATCGAGGCTCTTCGAAATTTTGTCACTCGCCTCTTTGTCAAACGTTTCGATGTCACTGACGTGGTGAGTGACGGTAACCACTTTGTCTTTGACAAGGAGTATATTATACCCTTTTGTCTTGTCATTTTGTCCGAGAATTAAGGCGCGATCTCCATGTTAAGCAAGGGTCTACTTTTGGGGATCCCTCCAAACCAAGCAGGGTGAGCCTATAACAAGAATTCGATACGAGATGTTTTAATGGCAAAAGACCAATAAACATCTCGTATGGAGACAGGTTTCCAGAGATGGTACGCGTTGTTGTGCGGTTGAGTATATAAGACGCATATTCGGCCGCCTCCGACCAATACGTCAACGTTATGCCAGATCCAAAAAACATGTTGAAAATGGTCCGATTCGTCTCTCGGATTTCCCAATTGAAGCTGGTTTTTCAGCCTCTGTAACCTATCTCCGCATCACAATTTGTTTACAAAACAAATCTACATTCCGGTATTATCCACCACCATCAATACGTACTCATAAATCGACACTGGAATTGTTTTTCGAACCACGTTAAAAATTTCCAAACATTCTCGCTCTCGTCCAAAAGACCGAGCTGCGAAAACTCGTACAAAGCTCGAAAAACAGTCCTCAAATACAACGAGATATCGATTTCATTGCTATCGCATGGTGTTATCAGACCTTTAAGGTCACTGCACATCACGGCACCACTCGTTGGATAGGCGAGTTTTGCGCGGAATCGTTTTTGGGCTGGTTCTTTCGAGTCCCGTTGCCTTATGCACATAACAGGCAAGTTGTTCGACTATTATCCGACAATTCCTTGCTGAACTGGGGTCTTTGGCCAGTTTTCAACTGTATCATATGCCCATTGACCCAATCGGACGTGAAAATGATGCAAGCTACCTTGATGTGCATCGTTTCCCGCACTCTCCGCAATAATATTTAGCAGCATGTTGAAAAACGGTTGAGTGCACCCGCTCAGCTTCTCCTGCAGAAAATTTTCAATGAAAATAGAACCACAGATTTGAACTAATAATAAAAACTTATTTTTCCACTTGATTATCAAAAAATTCCAGTCTGCTATCGTTCATCCTTTCTCCTGTAGCTTACGAAGCTAAGTTACATATCCCGGTGTACGCAGACTTATCTTTCCGACTTTAAAAACATATAAACTAACACCATTAACGAGGTTATACCCATCTTCAGTCTAGAATCGGCCGCCTGTTTGATTAAACTTTCATCAGATACAAGGTTTCTGATAGCATCACTACCAATGATCTACAAAATTTTCAGGTAAAACAACACCTGCAATCACCACCTGCAATCACTCCAACTGGGGACCTTTTCATGATCTCTGTAGTTGACAGAGCAGCTTTTCGGTTCCATGAACCATCGGACTTCCAACTTCCTTTTCGGGAAAGCCCTTCATTTCTTTCCCCTTTTGAGGGCAATTCCTTTTGATGTGGACGGATTTCCACATTTGTAGAACGTTTTTCATGATTCGGTCTCAACCAACGAATTTTCGTACATCTTCATCTGTTGGTTTCCTTTAAAAGCATCATCATATAGTTTGTGCGCCCACAATATCAACTCTGCGCATGGCACAAGTAATCCTGACGCGTCGGATCATACCTGTCCATGAATGTGATCTTTAAATGTGTCGCAGCAAACTTTACGATATTTTCAACTAATCGACCCACTTTCTCGGGACAGATCTCCTAGGCATAGGTAGAGCTCGATCCAAGTATGTTTCGGACTCTTCTTCAAGGCGAACCAAATAGCAGTCTAGTGGTGAGAAATGTTCACCATGAAACGATATGATATAGATTTGATCTACGACGGAATTCAAATAGGGGGACATCGGCCACCACGTCCCAAAGTTAGAGCGAAAAAATTCGGCGTCCGTGCCTTCGAGATGCACCCTAAATTGTTCACCTTCTAGCGTTCCGTCCACGCAAAACCAGACGAAATTTCAGTGATATCGATCGCTTCCATAACGAGATATGCCCATTGCTTAAATTCGGCACCAAGAGGTCCGGGTATATTGGAGGATACCTGGCCACATTTCGACTCTGCACCCACCAATCTCAATCCCACAATCACCGTTCAGGTCGTTCAAGGTCATTGCCGAACGAACGGAGCGTAATTCTTTAACGCTACCCGGACCACACTGTTCCGGTAGCGAGGGGAGTCTCCCCTCGTCCCAGACGCTGTGATCGCTGCTGAAATTCGGCCTTGAGCCTCGTTTAAAGACATAAACAGTGTTTTAACTTCTTTCAACTTGTCCAAGATAGCCTTCAGGACCATACGTGGTCCACTTCACAGTTACCACTGCGTTTTTCTTCATCTTCATTCATCTTGAATTCACAAAAGCGTCAACGAAAATTGAGACCAAGCAAAAAAACAAATACACTAGCCCTACGAGATTGATGGGATTTTCACCAGCTCCAGAATGTGACTGTAACGAGAATAATCCACTCGTGGAATCACAAAGTTAATGAAAAAATCACTTCTTGCGCACTCATTTTCTTGGTTTCAGAACCGGTAGGAAAGTAAGGTTCGGCGCAGTGTTATACTATCTGACCTGACACTTTTGATCAGCTAGTATGTGAGAAATGAAGCGCGAGATGGCCGCTTCTCTGTCGGTGCTAGACGTGATGAGTAGTCGATAAGATGTAAAAAACGAAAGTATATATTATAGAAATAAAAAGATTTGTAAATCTTAAACTCACTAAGAAATTTAAACTTCAAATCTTCCCACATATATCTAAATGCAATTATAGCCAATGCGTTTCCGTATCCCAAATTTACATTTCATCCAAAACTCCAAAATGGCAACATGAAAATTCGACATAACTACGTTTTCGAAGGGGTATGAAAGTATCAATATGAGATAGTTGACTATTTACGTGGGATATTATGCCAGCTATGGACCTTGTAAAGGATTTCATTACATATAAACCAAGTTGGAATATTATTGTTCTAGTTGGCAAGATTATAAAATTCTTATAATACATTGCGAATTTGATTCGGCACACTATGCGATGTAGTGGATCGCGACTAGAATTTGAGTGGAATGGACCAAATAGATTTTAATTAATTAAATCAGTTCCATAATTTGAAACACGAGTTTAATCATAGCAGCTTTGTATCGCCCAGTCACAGGTTGATTGAATTCGGCATATCAACTTTATGAAAACGAACAAAGAGGGGTCAGAACGGGGATCTAATTCGGGACCTTCCGGTCCCAATTGAGCAGCGTATGGATCAGTTCCGGTCTCAAGTAGGCGATTCGTCACATTATATGTTTAGAAACCAACCACGTTGGGTCAGCCCGGTATCTAACCCGGGACTCCCGTTCCCGAAGTTAGCAGCGTACCACTAGATCACGGGATCAGTGCAGTCTCTAGTTGGTGGTGAAGCGACCAGTAACATGCGGGAGACGAAACGTCCATCTTTATGTAGCACAAAATACCTTCTATTCATTCATACATGTCTGGAGACGTAACAAGATATGCCTATCCACTGTATCAGATACGAACTCAACTCAAAATCCATTAAAAATTTAAGAGCACATATTCTTTTTCAGCTCTCTATATGGGACCTATTTTTATTTTCACAAATCATCATCATCAGGATTTATTGCATCTCGGTTTGAAGCAAAGTATTATTATGTACAAGAACTCGTTTGTGTGTCTCAGAACAAAAGAAAACGTCCGATCTATCAGAATCTGAGTGCACGAGTCAAATCTGGGCTCAATCATCAGCTACAGGCTCCGTACTCTTTAAGGCATACCAAGTCTCCAAGTCACATTTTTCCGCACCAAAGTCGGCGATAGAAAAGCGTCAGCAAATAGTTCAACAAGTGTAAATGTCATAAAGGTGCCATCTTCGAAAAGGTCTCCCGCCAAGACAAGCGCAAGCTCATTAAGAAAGCAGCATCGAAGACCTACAACTAACCGAGAGTAAGAGGAGGTGTAATTACCCTGACACTTAGTCACAACCCTTATTTTCATCACACTTCCCAATAGACTCAACACCTCCAACTTAGCACCCGCAAAGTGGGCGGCTACTGTAATTAGGATATTGTCTTATTTTACGTAAAATTAGATTACTAAGACTATTGAAATAGATTTGCATTGTTTGTCCATATGTACCACGCTTCATCACGCTATAAAAATACAGTGTAAGCCAGTAAAAGTACCCCTGTTACAGGACTAGCTCCGAGACAAAGTCTCGGAGGACAAAAAGCCATCATGCTGACACAATTGAGATAAGATGAAGCATGCTGCAGACAGTTAGCTTCCACGCTGCTGAAGTAATATTCATGAGAAGACTATGAATTCAGGAAACTTAGAGTAATAAATGGGATATAAACTTAGGAAAAGTCTAATGCGCCCCCCCCCCCCATTTTGGCTAACGCGCCCCCCGAATGAGAATTTCGAATATTTTTTCACAAAAAGTTAGGAAAGCGCTATTTGCCCCCCCCATTTTGGCTATTTGCCCCCCACTTTGGTCTTTATTTCATTTTTTGCACTTACGAAGAGTGGCTACAAGAAGAATATTCTCGACAACACGGATACTTGTAGTGCGCTGCTGGCCGAAGCCACTTGCGCGTTCTTTCGCTGCCAAGGGAGAGAGTGGTAGCGCTGCGGTGGAGGAGATCGTGGATCTTACAAAGGTGGCGCCCACTAATATCCTTAAGGACGGCGTGCATCCGGACCTTAAGGAAAGGTCGGAATACCCTGAGTCGCTTTACACGCTTTTGGACCCCAAGCTTACGCTTGGATAATTGGAGCGTACGGGTTTTGACAATTTGAAGATGGAAGAGCAGCACCGCTTTCTTGGGCTCCTCAATCGACAGGATATCAAGGCGAGCAATGCTGATAAAGCGAAGAAATAAAGCACACCAATCGGGGGATGGTGTAATAATAGGATGTTAAAATAGCACAGAAAACGTTGCGTTCACTTCGCACGATCAAGACTCACCTGCTGATAAAGTTTCAGCGTGGGAGGATCAGTGGAAGGTGTCAAACAGGTGCGCGCGCGCCGTAGCCGTAGAGAAGTTCAGTAGGCGTACTCACTATATAAAAGCAAAAGGAAAAGTATATATTATTTAAGGTTACTTAAGTAGCTATCCGGTACCTAACGCGACTTAAATCAGTAACCGCCGTAAACATGCAAAATGTATACCAATGCAAACAGCCAATGGGATTCCACCATTCCGGAAGAGTGCAAAGCCAAAAATGGCTACACACTCTTCCAACATAGGAGTGATCATGAAAAGATGAATGTATGCCAGTTATAAGAACAGTGTTATATAAACATCACAAAAACCATGTATTGCTCTTGCTTTCTAGCATGGATTGGAGAAGAAATTCAATACTCAAATTGCTGTTGAGCACATTCACAGCGCTATGAACACCAATTGCAATAGTATTTAGCATATGCGATTATGAGTTAGCCGGGAGTCCTCCTGGCAAAAGCTATAGCAAGCAAAAAGATTTAACGACTTCAGTTATCAGCAGTGTGTAAGACGGTATCATACCAGGCAGATGTTGTTGCCGTTGAGAAGAACTTGGTCTAGTTTCACCTCTATCTTTCCCTCAGGATTGATTTCGCTAATCACAGGAAGCATCAAGAGTGGAGACAACGCCAGATCCACAAGACAATAACGCGTTATCTCCAGGCAATTCAACATACTACTCGGTTGTCATCCAGCACCATGTCTAAAAAACGAACATAGAGCATCACACGATTGCAAACATTAGCGAAACCCGTATATTTTGAACACACAATTAATCTTCGTTTCATACTTACTGACGTAGTCGTCAAAGCCACGGAGTGTCCCGTGAAACTCCTTGTTGCCCTTAATGACAATCCAGAGCTTGGATACGATGCACTTATCAATAAGCTCTACGTTCAGACAAAAACACAGCAATGAAACAAACTATTTAGCAGTCTTTTTACTCGCAGTAGTGAAAATCCAGACGTCTAGACGTCATTAGTACACCCACCAAGCGGCAAGATGCGTCCTTGTGAAATGTTGTAACTACTTAAGTGGCGCACATGACATTTTGTACATTTGCACATTAAATCAAAGAAAGGGCTATTTGCCCCCAAAATGGGGGGGGCAAATAGCTCTTTCCTAACTTTTTGTGAAAAAATATTCGAAATTCTCATTTGGGGGGCGGCGGGTTAGCCAAAATGGGGGGGCAAATTAGACTTTTCCTAAACTTTTATTAATGATATATCCTTGATTTCTGGGTACGTTAGTTTTTTAAGATACTGACCAAGGCTTAACGTTTTGTCCGGTGGGCGACACTAATGCGAGAGAAAACTTCGGAATTAGAAATTGCTACCGAGCCTTCAAAACTTAATGTGGAGAATCTTTGCTTAGTAAGTTCAAGCAATCGCACAGCTCTAATCTGTATAACTTTGCGCAATAGAGAGTTGATCAGACTATAACAGCTATAGCATATTTAAAAAAGGGAAACATTCTTCAGCCCCCTCAAATTAATACATTTGCCCCATTTACCCGTAAAAGAAGCAACAACGTAGAAAAAAATATTGACCTCAATCGGGTAACACAGTGCGATGCTGACTAAAGGCTGGTTTGGGTCTTTTGATAACTTCATAGCTTGTGGTGTTTCTATCGCGGAACTTAGCTGTAAATCCGATGATTTAGTGCGCGATGGAGTCATTCTGATAGAATACTGGTAACTGCGCTGCCTAATAGAACCATATATTGTGTCTTAGTTGAGTCAAAGATGTATGAAATGGCCATCCTACAAACTTACGGTGGAAATATAATACACTGGTGTGATTGTAGTGTGGATCTACTGGGAGTTTTGGTTCATATCTGGGCAAAGTATGGCTGAAATGGGATCATGATCGACACAACTTAATCCCGTTGGATGATCGGCCATTCTTGGAATGGATACCAAGAACTATCGGGGGGGGCAGAAAGTGGACGGAATGTAACCCAACCATGAAAGTTGTGATCTCGGCCGCAAATGGATTAAATGGTGGATAAACTTGATTGATATGAACTTGTTGTTTGTTCGGGTTTGTAGATTGAACTAGTCTGGTTATCGGTCTATAGTGGATCCGATTTAGCGATCTAGTGACAAGATCGGATCTGTTCGTTTGATACGGAATAAGCGGCGATCTAGTTCTGGTGACTGATCCAGTGATAAAAGGTTTGATCCGGACTGGAACAAAAAGAGACCGGGATGGCTCTGAGTCTTCCATCCATCTGGTGGATCGGATCAGCCGCGATAGTATTAGCGGGAGTGAAAACGATCGCAGATATAATTTCGACCATCACATGACAGAGATGAGAATATGAAGTTTAAAATAAGTCACATGATTTAGTGTGGTAAACATGGGAAGGAAGATTTTCGCTATTCAATATCAATCTTCTATTTCACCAGTGTTGAGTTCCAACGGACGTCCGAAAAACTAAAACGTTTGAACGACGTTTGAACACGATAAACCAGTGTTTAAACTTTTCGAACCGTTACTGTATAACTCTTCGACTTTCACTAGAACTAGCACTAGAATAACTGAAGCCACTATCCAACTACTATATACAACTACAGTCTACCTGATATCTCTGAGCGTGGATTACGAGCCAAAGAGGTTTTGCAGCTTCATCTTACGTCCTCGAACACCGGTGAACTTACCTTCCTGTGGGTAGTTAGGGTCTTGTACTCAGGGAAGGTTGGTCTTTAAATAGCGTCATGGTTATTGATTCTTCGCGCTCCTCCTCCTACAGCTGCTGGATGTCTTCTTGTTGTTGCTCCTCCTGCTGCTCCTTCTTCGTCCACCTCACTCACAGCGCCACCGTCTGCGACAACAGAAGAAGACAATAGAACTTCATCACGCTGCTCCTCAGCAACTTGCTGCAATATGCCTGTCCACGTCGTAAAGACCTTGCGTGCTGACGCAGATGCTGTCTCGAGTTGTTCATCATCCTCGACAGCAAACACTTCTTCAACATCTTCTACATCTGCAATATCGTTCCGATTGTCGTCTCCATCGTCCTCAATCACGACAAGAGACTCTGTAGCCACTCCTACATCGGCAAATGTCGCATTAGTTCGAGATCTCTCTCTTTCGGACGGATCTACTATGCGTGAGATATATTGTTCCCTAGTTGTCATACCTTTCATCTGGGAGCCCGTCCTTGACGCAATGATCTCCTTTCTATCCTTCTCTCGAACATCAGCGCGAACAACACCAAACTTCTTGATTGTTTGTGAATTCATCCTATTCCTTCTCGCTGTGTGGATGTGCCCCCATTCGCTGAATAATCTCTCGCATGTTGCGGAGTTGAATGAAATAGACAGGATCACCAAGGCGAGAGTTGCTATGCTGTTGTAATTGACCTCAGGGTCAGACTTCAGGAACTCCCAATATTCGTGATACGTTGGAAAGTTTTCGGGAGCCACGGAAGCAGTGTGCCCTGTAGCCACCGGAAGAATCGACTACGTAGCAAGCCATAGTCCCCATCAATGAGCCGCTTGTAAAAGAAGATAGAAACATCGGAGAGGAAGTGAGGTGATGTGAATTCGCTGTTGGGAAGATTATTGGATTCTAACAGGAAGTGGGGGTGGAGGAAGTAGGCAAGTAGATACAAGGGTTGCTCACACGCATCCCAGCGCAGATCGACAGAATCAACAAGATCTTGATCGTCCGTTAGTTTGAAACCCTGGAAGACCTTCCCGAACATGTGGAGAACTTCAGCCATAGTACAATCATCTCTTTGAAGGACGAACGACGCCATAATTAGTGGACGAATAGTCTGCTCTGCATTGGAGAGGTGCTGCCAGAATTCTTCAGTCTCTGCTGGAAGAAAGACACTTGGAAACTTGGGGTCATCCTTATGCGTCAGTATAAACGCCTTCATCGCAGATTTCACACGCAACAGGCTGGCGAACGCTGACTGAGCACTATTCCATCGAGTGTCTGCAATTCGGTATACTACGAGCTGAATGTCGTACACCTTGGCCATGCAAGCCTGAATACAAGGAAGCTACTTTGATGTTGAGTGGCTCAGGTCATTGATCATTGCTGTAGCCTGTTCAGCAACCGATCCAAAGATGCGAGAAAGTACATCCTTAACGAGCAGATTGACTTGGTGCGCGAAGCAGAACAGAAAGACAATGCTTGGTCATCGGAGTGCCAGTATCCGCGCCCTCGCACATTGCCCAGCATTATCTGTGATCACAGCACCGACATTCCATCCTTCAGTGAAAAGTTCTAAGAGGAGGCTCTCCATGGATTGGGCAATGGCAAGCCCATCCTGACGAATCGTGCATTCTATTGACCCGTAAGTCCATTGTACTCCGAAGAGATTGAGCACGACTCCCAATATGTGCATGCGAGCACTGTTCTCCCAAGAGTCTGACACAAGATTGACTCGTCCACCGCGGTGCTGTTGTTACTTCAGTTCATTCTTGTTGTTTAGATCTTGTCGAATAGCACAGCGATCAAGAACATTAGTGATCAATGTCTTGCGAGCGGGAAAGTACTTGGGAGCCATCGGATTCAAGAATTCTAACAACCTTCTCACAGCACGCTGTTCGATCCATTGAAAAGGAAGATTGATAGTCACAGTGGCCTCGAGCAGAAGGTCGTGGAACTTGGCGATTTTTTTAGCGTCGCTCCAAGGCTGGATGGTGAATGTGTCCATAGTACGTTGACGTTTAAAGATGCCTGGATAGCACTGTTCCTGTTCTGCCAGAGAGAAGACGAAGAAGAGGAAGACACGCCACCATCTTGCTCTGCTCGTGCTTATCTATTCCGTCCAGACTGGGTAGATGTAGTGCTTCTACTGGTAGCGGCATCACTGGTTGTTGTAGTATTGGTGGGTAGCGTAGTTTCGTCGCCTCCTGAAACCGCTAAGATTATAGCTTCCTTCACCAGGTTGTAGTAATGGCAGCGATTGATATGCGCAACCAATGCGTCCTTCCGACCAGGCACTAGAGGTTTCTTTGGAACATTTTTCGTTGTGGGCCTGCTCGCAGTAATTACAGGAAATAAGACAAATCGTCTGATTCTTCATTTTGCTCGTCTTCTTCAAGTGATTCCTGACAGAATCATCAGGGCGTCCACCTCTGCCTTTCTTCGTTGTCGTTGGTTGTTCGCTACTCATCATCTTGCTGCTTACTTGGCAGTGCGCCACGTGCTGCTGATAGAACTGAATGATGATGATGATTATGGGGGATTGTTGTTGAGATGATTGCCGGTAGGAAATCACGGGAAATGCAGGGGGAACGATTTGTGAAAGAAACAGAAAATAACAATATATTTCGTTTAATGAATGTCGAGTTTCGCCCACTGTTCGAATAGATGTCAAAACACAATTTCAACGTTGAAACGTATTACGTTTCAACACCATGGCCCGACACTGATTTCACCCTATACAAAACGGTCGTTGAAACGGAGGGATGGGTACAACCGTTCCTGTTCATTTTTATACCCGGATGAGACGCGCATAGACGCGCTTTGGCATGCCAGAATTCGCTGGTTTTGGGATATAGACATTCCCAAGAAAATTACCCGTATTAGAATACAGATTTAATCAGAAATATTCTATGGAAATAATACTTAATTTTATGTGGAAGATCGTGGCTATAGTGCAGGCCTCAACAAATTTGGCATCTGCCATATTTGCCAAAAATGAACCATTTTTGGCACACTTCCAGGCCCGAAATTTGGCATATGCCAAAAATGAAGCAATTTTCTCCGATTCGTTGATAAAATGGTTTTTCTAAAAGTTGACTCTATCACACGATCTTAGCATGCATGTCGTAGTTTTTAGCCTGCATAATACCCTCCAGTGACAGATCAGTCAGACTGACGGTATTCGTTCTTCTCCCAACCGAGAACAGAGACATCGGACTCAACTGTGGCAGTATTTGGGAAGACGAATGCCACACCCCCTGCCCAATCACGAAGCTCGTTGAAACGCGGGATCACCAACGTCCATCCCTGGTGGAAGGTAGTTGTGCTGTTGCATGTGTCGAGCGCTGCGGCCAAAGCGGGCTCTTCCTTGTACGCGCGAAACAAGGCAACCTGCTCGTCTTCGATCTCGGCCACACGGTGGGCGTCAATGTGCACCGACAGGCGATCCTTGAACGGGGCAAACACGCCCATGAAGTCGCGTCCGCGCAGATTGCAGAGCTGATGCGGAAGGACACTGGGTACCTCCATCAATCTCGCTGAGTTTTCGCTTTCACGCAGCGTCTTGATCTGCATGATGCCGTCCATCATGCCGACAATGAAGCGGCCAATCTGCTGGTTGATCTCCAGCACAGCGCCTTCGGTAAATTTATCGAGTATTTCGCGGACAAACGTGCCTTGGTCATTGAGGAACCCTGACACATCCTCGTGCGACACTAACAAATTGCCGGCTCGCTCGTGAGCCACACCTACTACACTCCCAGTGTACTCCTTCTTGGCATCCGTCTGTACGACCAGTGCCTCAAGTAGCTGATCGATGTACTCATCCTGCTGCGACATCAGCAGCTGCTTGCCCTGCAGTTTCGCGATCGTCTTGTTGCACTCGTAGAAAAAGGCATTGATGGCGGCAACGACGGGCCACCACCACAACGGCAGACGTAGCTCGTCGACCCGGAGCCCGTTGAAGAACTCGATTATCTTGACGCGGTGATGCATCTGCCATTCACAGTAGTTGCCAAGCGCCATCCTGCGCGTCGTCATTTTCGGGCAGGTTGCGCCCATCTATGTCTTCAGGATCTCCTGCTTACGCAAGCACGCCACGATCGCGTTTGTTGCCGACCAGAACTCCCCGTTGAACATCTCTTTGATCACTTTTTTGGCGACCAGGTCAAACTGATGAAGCCCACACCAGGTACAGTATACATGGTGGATGACGGCTTGCTCGAGCAGTGTCACAACGCCGCCGATGCGACGGGTCGTCACCGCAAACCCGTCTGAACTGATTCCAATCAGTTTTGTGCGCCAGGAGACGCACAGCGCATCAAGAATATTCACCAGCAGGTTGAATTGAACCTGAGCCGTATGGCGGCCGTAGATTGGAATGGCAAGCACGTGCAGGTTGTACAATTCGCCGTTCACATGGACGCGTATTTGCGTGTCGAAGTATGAGCGGTCAAAATGCGTTGACGCATCAAAGGCTAATGAAAACTCCCAGATGCCATCCATCGACATGAGCGTTCCGATTTTCTGAAGATTGACTGCCACGAGCACACGGGCGTATCCAGACACCTTGTTGTCCGTTATGCAACCAAGATTTGTCAGGCCTGTGATGTCCTTGGTAGAATTCATCACCACCGCAACCTGGCGGAACCACAAGAGATGGGACAGGGACCTGACTTCAAGGCGGAACTGCAACGGATTTGCTATGTTCACAACGTAGGAGCTGGGCACATCCATGCCGTCAGCGAGAACAGGCTTGAACAGATCCAGGGCGCGCGCCTTGGCGATGCAACCCTCCTCCTCTGCATCGAAGAACAGATCGCTGATGATCACATCAACTACAGGGAGCGATAGCATGAACACAACTGGCTGGGGATGGCCGAAGTTACTGAGGATCGGGTTGACGAACGGCGTCTGCACATCGAACAAAGTCTTCTTGTCCTCATTGGAGGCGGAGCAATACTCGGCCCACTTGCGTGGATGCTGACCAGCCATATGGGACCTGAAGAGATCCGAGCGGAAGGGTGGTCCCGTCCAGCCTTCACGTTCTTTGTTGGATCTGGTGTCTTGCGCTTCGACCCGACTGCCTGGTTCACATCGGGTTCCTCTTTGCTGAAGGTTATGCACATGTGGCACTGAACGCCGGCCACGTACTTCTTGGTAGCGTGTCGGTCAACAATTTTTAGCCCATACCCCAGCACGTGTGACTCGTTGAAGGGCGTGCTGCGCTTGCTCATATTGCGGTTATCAGGCAAACTTGCTTGTAGACTGGCCAGGTTGAGGGGGGGGGGTAATGGGGGGGTGATTTTATACCAGAATGAATTTACCACCTCAACAAAAAAACAC
>CM047590.1:3958478-4001202 GCA_026184515.1 Peronosclerospora sorghi
TCCCTAATGTACCCACACAAAATTATGTAAAATACCCAATGTCAGGTGACTCACCCAAGACCGGCGTTCTTGATACTCCTTGAATCTGATAGGCTAAAAAGCCCCCCTTGTTTAGACCAATCGGAAACTCGACCAACTGCCTTGACCAAAAGTGACCAAATTTGTGTTACACTTCACCACAGCCGCCCCTGAGTCCGACCGTGTCGCACAACGATAACGGTCGGACTCACCCATCACTCGACCAACTGGACCTTGGTCACTCACACTTCTTCCCCATGGACCAAACATCTTCGACACCTGCGTCAGGTACTGCCTTTACTGCACTTGATCTTCTTATGCTTCCCTTTGACGCTTGTTCTTGTTGTTCTTGCAGAAACTTTATGCGCCGAGTAGGCCCACCTTGCTTCGCCTGTCCGGTCGGCTCGGTCTGGCAGCCCATGAAACTCTCGTGCACTTCAAACATTGGAAGGGCGTCAGACTGAAGACGACACGCGGATGCAAGACATGCTTGCAGAATGCATGCGTCTCAGGACCCAGGTGTCCCACCAGGCAACACGAGGTGCGCATCTTTGGTCTTCGTCATGTACTTGTCTTGGCCCTCGTTTGTCTTAGCTCTCATCCCTCCCAGCGTCGTCAAGGCAATAGGTGCCTTGCTTGATGCCGATAGGCAGTCCGACGATCATGTTGACCAGCTTCGACCAATTTTAGAGGAGATGGTAAGCGCGCGTCATGAGCTGTCCCTTCTGGAGGCTCATCAGTCCCATCTCCGGGATCAACTTGCACTTGTTCGCCGGCAGCAGATGGACGGACAGTTTGACGCGACCTCACTGCGCATTCAGGGCGACGACTTCGCGCGACGCATTGCCGAGCTTCAAATTTCCATTCACCAGACCGGGAAGGTCCGGTCTTATCAAGACAAGTCAGACGCTTGGACGCTAGAGTCAGGTCGTCGTCAGGTGGCACTAGACCAGTGCCGCCAGCGCTTGATGAACTTGCTGCATCCGTGTTCGGCTGCTTCCTCCAGCATAGATTGGTCTGAGTCGGCAACCTTAGTCGCCTCGGAGCAAGACCAAGACCGCTTGCAGCAGGACCAAGACCGACATCGTTCATTGGCTGATATTCAGCAGCCCGAAATTGCACAAAAATCGAAGAAGCGCGCGGACGCGCCGGGTAGCTCGAGGGAGCGGGGCACTTCGCGCGGACCCAGACTCGGGGGGAAGCGTGCAGTGCCTCATAAGCGATCCAAGACACAGGCGCTTCTTATGGACTCGGACTCGGACACGAACGAAATATACAGCCCCTCGGAAAGTCGAGCGCCCTCGCGCCGTACTGCAAATCGCACCAAGCACACACGGGTCTCGTCCGAGGAGGACTCCAGCAAAGGGTCTTGCGATTCCGAGTTTATGGTATCCATCCAGTACAAGTCACGAACGAATTTACGTGGAAGTTTCATCCAAGTGGCGTCGACATTGGGGTCAGAACAGAAGACCGGTTTGCCAGGTGACGCCACACCAGTATCGACATCAGAGAAGCCGGCGCATTAGGTTCTCCCCGGGAAATCCGAGCTTCACAAGTACGCTCTACTGAAGAACATGGCGGTTTACACCAGCTCCCTTCCGTCGTGGACGTTTGAAATCACTTTGCCGTGGTCGTCGGGACAAATCGGCTGTTTGCGCTGGTCTACCCTGAACAAGCAGCTTCCGGCCCGGTCTTTCTCCTGCCCGGACCCCTGGATTTTTCCACCGGCCAATAAAACCCCTGCCGCGTCTGCATGGAGGGCGGACTTGATTTCGTCGGCGCAGATCTCCCGCCTATACGGCGATGAACCATGGAAAATTTTCGAACACCCCAAGATAGGACTTGTGTTCCACTTGACTCCGTGGATCGGCACTTTGCTAGGCCGGGTGAAGAATTTCAACAAGATCCACGGCCAAGCAATTTGGGAAGCGTCCCACTACTTGATGCTTCCCCCCGACTGGGTGCGACAAGATCCGGGCCTGGCGACGTTCCAGATCAAGCGCAAGCGACGTCGAATTCGGGCGGGCGAGGCTTGGCAGTCCCTGTGCCAGTACATTTTGGACGGGATGCGAGCCCGCGAATGCGACGTCGACGTGTTCTTGTACCCGGTGTTACTCCACATGCCGAGGCGTCGCGTTGAGAAGACCAGACTGCTGGTCGACGACGGAATATGGTACCCCGGTCTTAATTGCGCTGTGCCGGTCGCGGACCTCAAGGATGCTTTGGTCCAGCTTGACCGGAAGGACCCCTGGCGTAACCAGTTTCAGGATCAAGTGAAAAATCATCCGTCGATGGTCATCGGCCATCTGTGGGGCGATAGCAAGTGAAGTCGCAGGTAGTCGACCAGATAACTCGTAATACATGTCATCATTTCTTTTTCATATGTCCGATCGTCAAATCACTTGAACTAATTTTACCACTCTCTCCATAGTTGCACCGAACCCGTTATCGTAAACAGTTCCACCCCCATCACGAAAAATAGTCATCACATTCGTCATTTCGCTACTCCAATTCGTCACAGTTCATCACAATTTCACATCAACTCCGGACCTTCCACATCTTCACACCGGTCTAGACCGACCGATGCTACTGCGTGTCTTGGTCTTGGTCTTCATGAGTCTGCATCACTGCGAAGCAATTACGACTGAATCGTTCTCGTTCGAACTCTCGTAGAAGAGCCCCACAGTTCAAGTCGAGCTCGTCGACCCAAGTTGATTCATCATGGTCCTTCCATCGGACCAGGTACTCTCGGTGAGTCCGACCGAACCTGGTCTTCTTGGTCGACCGAACATCTAAGACCTTCTCCACTTCAAACTCGTCTTCCTCTAATGGTCGTTCCCAACTGTCCTCACGCAGTAACGCTTCATCGAAATCAAATCTTTTTTCTTCGTCTACCAGACAGGGAGTTTTGGGTCGATCAGGAAATTCTCGGACCAGCTTCAACTTGGACACATACACGATCGGGAAGACCTTTTAATCTGTACCAGTTGTTAATAGACGGGCAGCGTGCTCACCGATCAGCTCGGCAACACGGAAAGAGCCGTGCCACATGTGAGCCATCTTCTTCGCATAGCCCTCTTTCACTCGGTATAGGTCTAGCCATACCCTTGCCCCTGGTTCTATACCGTGGGGTCGGACCTGGTCATTGGTCCGGTCTGCCCGGTCTTGTGTGGCCTGACGCAGCTTTTCGTTGAAGACTTCTTTTGCATGCTGGTAGTGTTTCTGGACCTGCATGCGCCAGCGTCGAGCATCGCGATCGCGGGTCCGGGTGCAACCGATAGGTATCGCAGCTTCCAGTGTCGACCGAGGGTCCCATCCATATATCATATAAAAAGGCGTTTCTCCTCGGACCCGATCGGTCGACGAGTTGAGTGCAAACACCAGCCTTTCTGCATACTCGTCCCAATCTCGCTGGTCTGGATCAGCAACGTACATCTTGATCGCCCTCGTTATGGTCTGCACCATGCGTTCCGCCGATCCATTTTCTTGCGGACGATATGCCATCGTCGCACTATGTTTCTGTCCCAGCATGTAATTGAACGACCGGAACACCTCGGCCATAAAACCGGGTTCCCGATCGTGCCTGATGACCTCGCTGGCGCCGAATCTTCGGAACACACATTCTTCGTAGCTCTGGGCGATCTGCTCCGCAGATCGGGATACACTTACCTTCGCAATAACTAGAACGGTGAACAGGTCTACCCAGATCAGCAGATCAGTGTTGCCGCGCGTCGACCTAGGCAGTGACGGTATGTGGTCCATCGCTATGACCTGGAAAGGGTAGGTAGCTTCGATATTTCCGGGCGATCGCCCCTTGATTACCGGTCTACCCTTTCCGGTCTCGCAATCCGTGCAACAGCCCACATATTTCTGCACACTGCGGAAAAGACCTCTCCAGTGGAAGTGGGACCTGATCTTGTGATAGGTCTTGCCTATGCCCTGATGTCCCCCTTCTAGACTCACATGATAGTGATGAAGGACATCCGGCTGCAGCAACTCGGGGATCACTAATTTCGCCAGTCGGTCCCGGCCCGCACTGTCTTGGTCGGCATCGCGGCAGTAATACAATAATCCATTATCATCCACTTCGTAGCTATCCGCGATCTTGATGCACTCTTTCGCTTGATCGTTCTTCAACTTGGACAGTTCACCACGCAGGTAGGTCTTCAGGTTCAAAATACATTCTTCTTCGTCCTGCGCCTTGATGATCCGTTCCATCCTTAACTGTTGCACTGCATATTCGTTCAAACTTTCCTTCGGGAACGGTCAGAGAGACTTCTGAGCTTTCGATCTAGTCGCGACCATCACATGCACCTGGACTGGGGCATTCTTGGGTCCGATCACCTCTGGGAGCCTGTTTATATTCACCAATTCATCCAGAACGGCCTTCTCGGTGATCGTAGCCCCGGTCTGGTCTTGCATGGCCTTGGTCGCGAGGTAGTAGGCGCTTCTGTTCCAGTCCCGTTTCACGTGCAATAGCTCGTGGTTGGAGTGGTCCTTCAATGCCTTCATTACTCGATCATTTAGCGTCCTTAGTCGTGGAGCCTTGCAGTCGATCTCTCCGGTGATCTGCCTGATCACTAGGTTGGAGTCACCACATATGATGACTCGCCCCTTCTCTTGCGGCGCCAGCAGGTCGAGACATAGAAGTAGAGCTCGGTACTCCTCCTCGTTAACAGTAATATCCGGCGTGAAATCGGCAGCGGCTGCAACTATAGACCATTGTGGCAATTTCCACAATATGGCACTATAGGCGCCGACCTTCTTCTTCACGCTTGCCGATCCGTCAAAACTTAAGACCAAGAGCTCTTCATCATGGTCGACGGTCGGTGGCGGTCTCGAAACTGACTTCCGAGGTTGCTTCCTCGGGGCAATCGCTATCAATGCCTCTTCCACTTCAGACCGAGGGGTGATACTGGCAGCTAATGTGTCCAATATCTCTTCCTCGCCCCTGGTGCACTTAACGACCTCGACGGTCCACTGCGACAAGACCGCCGACCATCTGCCTAGACATCCGTCCATCCCATTGGCTGATAATAGCCAGGCCAAAGTAGACCGTCTTGACAGGACCTTTATAGGTCGGCCGACCAGCAGGTTGTAACACACATCCAGAATTCGTAGCAACGCCAGAACTTCTTTCTCGACAATTCCATAATTCACTTCATTTGGCTTCAGAGTTCTGCTCGTGAACGTGACCGGATGGTACACACCATCATGATCTTGTACTAGAGTGGCCAAAATGGCCCACTGACTAGCATATACAATAATGGTCGGGACCTTTTCGGGATCGAAATGCTTCAAAATCGGTGCCGTCGCCATCTTAACCTTCAACATACCAAAGGCAAACTGTGCACGCTTCATATGATCTTCGGCCTCCACTTGCGGACAAACTGCAGCAAGACCAGAGTCGGCGCCCTCCTGTAAAGTTGCCCGATCTCCTTCGTGCAACATATGATAGTCAACTTCCCGGAGCTCGTACAGCACAGCCGCGTAGATAGCAAAGTCTTCAATGAATCGGATATAATAATTCAAGCTTCCCAGGAAGGACTGCATAGCCTTCAGCGATCTGGGGAACGGGAGGTTACTCAGCAAATCCAGGTCCTTGGGATTAGCCTCTAGACCATTGTTCGAGACCATATGGCCTAAATAGGCGACCTTGGACATACCCCAAAAACTTTTCACGGCACTGATAGACAGGTTACAGCGGTCGCATGTTTTTAACAATCGTTCAACCTTCTCGCACTGATCGTTCCATGACGAGGCAGGTATTAGAATGTCGTCGATGTACGACCGCCTCCCTAGAACGGACGGTCCTCTTTCCCGATCGGGTTCAACCTCTCTAAACACATCATAATTTTCAACAGGGTCCCGATCGGTCTTGATCTTGAAGTGTCCAATGCGTTGCCTATCAGCCTTTGATAGATCCGGGGCGCGTTCTTCAGACCAAATGGCATACGATTCCACTCGAGAAGACCAAACGGCGTCACAAATGCGGAAATCTCACGCTCTCGATCAGTCATCGAAACCACCCAAAATCCACTTACCATATCTAGCGAACAATACCACAAGGTCTTGTCGAGGTCTTCCAACAGATCATTAATCAGCGGCATCGGGTACACCATGAGTTTAGTCAATCGATTTACCAGCCGATATTCGATGCACAGTCTAATGTCAACGCCGTTCTTGTTGATAACAATTACGATCGGCGAGGCCCATGGCGAGGTCGACGGTCTAATAATCTTGGAGACCAACAGTCCTTTAATGAGATCAGAAAGCTTTTCACGGTACTGTGGTGCCACGCGTCGACATCGCTGGGCAATAGGCTTTGCATCTCCAACGTCAATATCGCAAATCGCACCACGGGCTTCAGGTGGTAAGGCGTTGCCCTTTCCGATCAGCAGATGTCTTTTCTTCCATATGATATTCTTCAACTGCTCGATCTGGTCTGGACTGTTAAGGTCTTGATCACCCACTTGTAAATCATCCATTGTAACTTCGGGCGAGTCGGCAGACACTTCAGGGAGGACTGCCATTTGGCTTTCCAGCTCCTGAATGTACTGTTCCCCGCCTTCATGTATACAGACTTGTTCATCTTCTGGGGCGATATCACCTAGACCATCTGGACCGGCTGAACGCCCCTGGTCTTGATCGACGGGCTGTCCTTCACTGATATCGGTCTGATTAGGAATACCGTCATGGTCCGACGTAGCAATTTCATGTTCCCCTTCTTCCGTTTCTTGCTCCGCTGTCGCCTGGTCTTGTGCTGACACCACGTTGACTAACCTTGGCTCGTCTACTTGATGGTCCACCGTTCCTGGTGACTGCTGTGCCTTTCTTCGGACCAACATCTTTTTTTGGGTGACATAACTTGGTCTTTCCACTAAAGGTGAGGTATCCTCTTCCACCGACCCATCATCGCTGATAAGATCGGTGGTCGATTGGTACGACAGGTTTTGCCACTCGACATACCGCCTCGACCCAATCGATACGAACCATCTTCCTTGGTACCTTCCCTTCTGCTAACCACATGCCGACAATAGTGTTATTGTCCAGTGTCAGAGGCTTGTCACCGATATTGGTAACACGGACAAAATCACGTCGACCAGCACTCTTTACAAAGGTCGAGACCCACCGATCGCCCCTGGTCAATCACAACTTCCTCGAACGAAAACCTTTCTCAACCGGGGTATCGGCAGACCGACCAACTGGGATAGTGAGGTCTTGGTCTCACCGGAACAGATCGGTATACGATCCATACAGAGGTCTTCGACCAGCCAACTGGACCTGGACCTCATCCGGGAGAGTAAGCACTCCATGTGACAGGTCTAGGCGAATACCATCTGGGACCATGAAATCCATACCTAGTAAAGCGTCCTGACCAGCCAACTTGCCAACCCAAGCGCTGAAAAAGTATACTAGCGATCCCGACAAAGTAATTTTCACACGCGTTCTTCCTTCTGTCATATAAGAGTTTTCACCGATCCCGACGCATTCTTGTCTCTGGGTATCGTCTATACGACATCCGACCTTACTAGCAAAGGAGGATTCGATTATCGAGACTTCAGCTCCAGAGTCGAACAACATCGTCGCTTTCTGGTTATTAATCTTGCCACAGGCTTTCGCCTGCTTGAACCGTTTATCAGGCGCGTGATACTTCCAGTATCCGCGGGATTCTCCAGGCAGCAAGTCCAACTGCATAACCACCTTGGTCCGGGAGTACTCATCGGTCTTCAGACTGTATACCGGATGGTCCCGGTCGACGCAATTTGGAATAGAACGTGTATTGTGGGTCTTATACTCCTTGCCGACATATGCATAGATGTGAACCGTATAACGCTCGGCTCGATCCAGATTCCAACCTGGCGAGCGTTCTAGTTTAACATCTTTTCCGCGTCCGGCGGCAGCATCCCCGCGTGCTTGTCCGGCACGTACCACTTGCGTATCATGTAAAAAAATTCTTCAATCTTGCAGTGGACGGCCTCGTGGATCTCTCCTCATGGATTGCTTACGAATAGGCAGTGGTCAGTCGGGTGTCCGCGTCTCTCGCACTTCTTTCACACCATCTTCTTCCAGCAGTTTGGACCATCATGTTTGCTCGACCCACAGTGGGAGCACTTCTGACGAGGTCGGTCCGGATCGGACTTGCTTCCGTTCCTTACCTTCCGGTATACCTGGTCGGACTTCGACCTGGTCTTCGGGGCAGGTCCCGCAACATAGGCGTAACGATACTGGTCTTCATCCTATGACCCCTGACTGGATTGACTTCCACTTTCCCCTTCCGATCCCGTGCTGTCTTCGGCTACGATCGGCTTGACCGCTCGGGTCGGTCTGATCCAGGGTCTCTTGACCGGATCGGTCTGGGTCTGGGTCTTGGATCGGTAGCGGCCTGATCCACCAGCACTCTTCGCCCTCATGCTACGCGACTGCTGTAGCGTCCGTAGAGTCTGTTCAACTTCACCCGCGTTCCTAAGACGCATCAGAGTAAGCTGGTCCGCCAGTTCTTGTTCGTCCAGGGTACTAATGTAGTGATCCACATGTTCCAGAGCAGCACCGTTCGGCGGGTTATTCTCTTTAATTGTTATGCCGGCACGAAGTGTAGCCACGTTCAACCGATGCAAATACTCGATCGGTGTCTCGTCGCTCCGCTTCTGCATACGGTGATATCCCTGGTTCGAATCCGGGCACGCGCACCATTGTGGTGGAGTCAAGTTCGAAATCTAATACATTTGTATCGACAACCTGACCACCACCATCGTGCCCAGCCTTCCAACTTACGGGGGGGGGTACCCCGCGGATCTCCATTCGAAATCTGGTCCGATCGTCCGCTGCTGGCAGACGACCGGTCATCATCCAAAGACACTTGGTCCGATTCACTTAAGCTCATCTCACCTTGTGTACCCGATGGAATGGGATAGTTACACACTCGGTGGATCGGGATCGCAGATCGATCTGATTCGGTCTTGGATATGAGACCGTGCTGGCTAGGTGTACCTAGGGCGGAACTCTTCACCCCAGGTACGTACAGACCAGAAACACTTCCAAAAGATAAATTCCAATAGGTCGATCGTCCAAATGATCTAGACCTGACCAATACGAAATAATAGAGGGTAGACCAATCAACCGGCCTAGCCCCTGACCAATGTGAGAGAAGACCAAAACCGATCTAAACTCCAACCAATGTTACAATAAGCCAATATGTCCACGCAAAGACCCAATATGCCCGTGAAACTCCACAAACGATATCTCCACGTAAAGACCAATCCAGTGAGTAGCATGTTCCAAACGTACTCGAGTCAAAATGTCGAGATCGCCAAATCGTACTCCCGTCGAGGGACTTCCGGTGGCTAAAGTGCGCGTGCAGCGCGTCCAGACCGGGTATAATAGTCAAGAGGGGATAATTCAACCCTCTGCCCCCAATCACTCCGCGGCGGGCGGAGGCGACTAGTGTACGTGAAAAGAATAACGTCGACCCCTTGCTGCGGTGTAGACCAAGACCAGAAGAGGTTTTTGCCACTTATTCCTAAACCAAAAACCTTTACCGGGAAAAATCCATAACCAAAAGACTCTTACTTGGAAAAACCACAACCAAAAGACTCTTACTTGGAAAAACCGCAACTAACCAATAATACTACCTCCCTATGGTCCCTAATGTACCCACACAAAGTTATGTAAAATACCCAATGTCAGGTGACTCACCCAAGACCTGCGTTATTGACACTCCTTGAATCTGATAGGCTAAAAAGACCCCCTTGTTTAGACCAATCGGAAACTCGACCAACTGCCTTGACCAAAAGTGACCAAATTTGTGGTACACTTCACCACATGATGCACACTTCGTCTCGTCCTGACGCAAGTCCTATCTATTGGGAAGGAACTAACCGAATCATCCGTCGTATTTTGACGCTAGAACCAAACACACCTGTACATTTTATTTTGAAAGTCCAGACCAGAGCCTAAATAAATTGGTTCCAAAATGGAGTCAGATCGAAGGCCGATCAGAGAAGACATAGTGTAGCAAATGATGATGGCTGTTGCTAACATTCCCAAATGTATCCACGTAGTGTTTGCATCAAAAATGGAGTGATACTCTCGAAGATCAGCGTCGATTCGAACAGGACAACCCAATATAACTCCAACCAGAGGAAGATCGACCCGGTCAGATCGAGATTTAATCTTGATCCGATCAAGTCACCTGCGGCTAAACCAAACCGAGCGATCTGGATCGTCACGCTCGTCTCGGATAGTTCGAATTGAAAGAAGATAACGGCAGATTTAGACTTGGATAAGATCAGGAAAAATGCCGCCGTGTATTTTTTGGTTGAAATTGAACCCTGATCTACATCTTCGGGTCAAAAAATTCCAAACAGCAAAAACGGATTGGTATCCAATCTGATCTGGATCTCCCGCGAGGCAAATGTTCTCACTATGGAACAATCAATCATGAGATGCTTGAAAAGATGCCCGACTCCTACTCTCACCATTTTTGAAAAAATAAAATTATCAAATGATTCAAACTAAAAACAATAGTAACAATAAATGATAATAACGATATTAAATAGTACAATGTATCAAAAATTAAAAAAAGGAGGAAAAATGGGTGGTACAATTTTAATTTCAACTAAAAAGTTACGTTTAAATATAAAAAATAGTTAAAGGTGATTTATCTAAGGGAAAATTTCATTCATGCCCTCTCTTTTTGCGGAATAACATGCATGCCCCTGATTTTATGAAAATAACATCCTCCCTTTTGCTTGGGAGACGAGTCGTTCCTTTTAGGGTATAATATTTCCAAATGGGCGCGGCTATTTCCACACACACACACACACACAATTGCTATTTCCACACGCACCCGGCACCCCCCACAATAATAGCAAAAGCGCGTGTGGAAATAGACACGCCCTCACAGAAAAGGGATTGACAGATGAAGACGAGAAAGTTACTACGCAGCTTATCCACAAAGTGAATAACCAGGATAATGTCCCATCTGGTAGGCTACGAATGGCGAGTCAAGTAACTTGGTACTATCTAATTGATGTGCATTTCTTTGTTTCGTAGCCGTGTTTGCTGGGCGATTGAATATGGATTGTAAACCGACGGAAGTAGGTGTGGTTCGTAGTGGTTATTGCGCCGTCCGAGCATCTGTACCGCCAGAGCTGCTTTTGCATGGCTATGAAGGGACTACAATGCGAATTATGACGGATGGGAGATATATCATATGAACGTGCAAATGGAAAGCTGGAACCCATTTAATTTGTTCATGGTACGCGAAAGTTCTAACTTATTAGAATTTCTTTAAGGACATCACTGATCGGTGGCATTTATTAAGATACAGGGTTTTATCCGAACACCCCCAAATAATTGGGTAGACGTTGATGTGCGTTCTTCTTCGGTTTTCTTCTTTATGCTTGTCCGACACCTCCATGCTCACTTTTAATTCTGTAGCTCCCTTTTCGTGACTTCCTATTGACAGCAAAAGGCTTTGTTAAGCTTAACGACGAGACGGAACTCGATCCAGCGAAGCTTAAAACTGTACGCCACCTTGGTGTAGTCGTTGACGTAACCAGTCATGAATGCTTAAAGTGCTGTTGTTGATATTGACAGGTCGGTTTTGCCATTGATGATGAGAAAGAAGGCAATTTGAGCTGCGTATTCAGTGGATTAAGGTCGTGGCCAAGTTGAGGCGGCCGGATAAGGATGATGCCGATTACGGGGACCGGTGGTTTATGTCTCTTTAAGGTTTGATAGTGTTGACAATAACATTTTCATATATTCAAAGAGGTGATTATTCCAAGAGCAATACAAAGTCTTTCCGAAAACCGGCATACTTGGTCATTTGAAGTGCAGCTCTTTATTTGTCAACAATAAAGGGAGAGTGGACGCCATATCCGATACAATGGAGTGTTGTTTCGTACAGAAAAATCGTTCGTGGCTAACAGCAACATCAGAAAGATGAAACGAGAGCTTGGTATAAAAATCAAACGTATATCTATCCTAAAGTGTGCTAGCTCGTATTACACCTCGTCTTCTTCAGCAGCATGTTGGTTGGGGATGCCATCGATGAAAGGGAACACACGACCAGATTCAGGACACACGAGCTTTCCTTGCTTGACGTGCACCTCCAAAAGAGCATGATGGATTTTGCGCAACATCTCTTCATCTGTTACTCCTTCTTCACAGCTTGGAAGCATCGCGGGAATTCCATCCGAAAGCTCTGGCGGTACATATTCTCGGACGGCGCAATAACCACTACGAACCACACCTACTTCCGTCGGTTTACAATCCATACTCAATCGCCCAGCAAACACGGCTACGAAACAAAGAAATGCACACCAATTAGATAGTACCAAGTTACTTGACTTGCCATTCGTAGCCTACCAGATGGGACATTATCCTGGTTATTCACTTTGTGGATAAGCTGCGTAGTAACTTTCTCGTCTTCATCTGTCAATCCCTTTTCTGTGTGGGCGCGGCTATTCCACACGCGATTTTGCTATTATTGTGGGGGGTGCCGGGTGCGTGTGGAAAAAGCAATTGAGTGTGTGAGGAAATAGCAAAAGCGTGTGTGGAAATAGCCGCGCCCATTTGGAAATGTTATACCCTAAAAGGAACGACTCGTCGCCCAAGCAAAGGGTATGGATGTTATTTTCATAAAATCAGGGGCATGCATGTTATTTCCGCAAAAAGCGAGGGCATGCATGAATTTTTCCCTTTATTTAACGACGTGAGGAATATGCGAAAGACGTAGATATTCGACCGATTGAACTTTCAGATGTTCAAAAAATGTGGAAGGTTCACAAAACCTGGTTTGTGTCCGATCGAGTATTTTCTTAATAGTCATTTTTAAACCAGATAAATCACAGAAATACAGGAAGTACCACACGTTCTTTTTTAGGGTGGAGGTGTTTTCCAGATTTAGAACATCAGTAGTAGTGATCCTTGCTAAACGCACGATTATCGAAGAGGGTACCTCATTGAACATCATCGTCCAATCCTAGATCAGAGGGATCGATCCGATCTCTCTGTGATTGATCTAAATCTAGATTGGGATAGCCTAGACAATCTCGTTCATTTCCATCTCACCTTTTGTATCTATTGGTTCTGGTGGTTACACACACGAGGGGGACTGTGGACGCAGATGATCTTGGCGATCAGGTAGGATGTATACCTGATCACGATGAAGGGTGTGGCCCAGTAGGAATAATTTACCGGGTTGTAGAGTTTGCTGGATTCATCAGATCTGATCATCGGCTCGACTAATACGAGAGATAATCTAAAAAAGACCGTGAAAGAACCGTAAGCCACATTATTATTCACGATCTTCCACATACAAACCAAATATTATCTCCACACAACATTTCAATTAATACATATTTAAAATACGGGGATTTTGCTGTGAGTATATGTATCCCGTAACAAAAATGTCGGAGACGGGCTTCCGGAGCCAAAGTGCGACTGTAGGCGCCTCGTCCATAAATAAAATGGAACGAGGATATTGTTCACCCTCCGTTTAAGTTCAAGCGCTACGTGCCGCACCGACTGCTTTTATTAAAGGGTGAAAATATTAGACTGATATTAAAGAATAAAAATAGGGTCGCCCTACCCGCAGCCCCCCCCCCCCTCCACCCTAAGGGCACCCCCCCACTTGACTTTTGACCAATAGAATTAGCTCCTAAAGGTAGATTGTTCGAAAAAGGAAGGCGTAAAGGAGCTCCAGCGTCCAGCGGTCACCGGTGCACTACTTTGACACGGAGGCGGATCGATGCCGGGGATCCGTCCAGCGCGCGTTTACCTACTAGATGCTCGGTGGTGCCTGTGTAGCCTACGCCACGGCTGCGCGCTTAGCTGTGGTCCGGTTTGTGGGCAGCATGAGTGCATCGGCTGATGTCTTGGCGCTCGCGACGGACGAGCTTGATTTGAGCAGCAGTAGTGAAGGCTCGAGCGTGACCGTCAAGTGGCGTGGCAAGCCCATCTTTATCAAGCACCGGACGTCCAAGGAAATTGAGATTTCCAATCAAGTGGACGTGAGCAATTTACGTGATCCCGAGACGAATGCGGCTCGTGTGCAAAAGCCAGAGTGGCTCGTGGTGCTTGGCATTTGCACCCACTTGGGCTGCGTGCCGACGTCGGATGCAGGAGACTACGGTGGCTGGATCTGCCCCTGCCACGGCTCGCATTATGATCTGTTCGGAAAGGCCCGGCGCCCCAAAACCTCGAGATCCCTCCGTACAAGTTTATTGGGGAGAGCAAGTTACTTTTGGGATGAAAGCAAATGTACAACGTGCAATAGTCCGCGTTGCGATTGGACGTCGAGCTACGAGAAGGCAAACACGAACGAGAACGTGGTGGCACGTGGACGAGAAAAAGATATGAACATCTAGCACACAGACGGAAGGATGAAACGCTGAACCAGAAACTACCATTTCGGTGGTTGCACGGACTGACGTTTGGAACTCAAGGAGTGATGATAGATAGATGCTGCTTTAATGACGACCAAAATTGAGCACTGTTTACTAGACTATGTGGACGTTTTACAGTGCAATAGAAAGTGTCAAGGACCATTTTGAGAGCAAGAGGTTCGTTCGGACAGCGGAAAGACAGGCACGTTTTTCTCACGCATGCCGAGCCACAAGTTGTTAGCTTTTCTTGCACTGCGCTGTCACGGACTTGATGAGATCGAGCATCATGCCATGCGGTTGCAGAATCGTCGCCACCAATTGCGCGTGCTGATTCTGTTGGACTTCAAGCTGAGCCCGTTCCATGCGCTCGAAATGTCGCACTTGTTCGTCCGCATGTCGTCGCTGCTCGGCCAGTTTGCGTTCGAGCTTGAGCTCCAAGAGCTCGAACCGGCGCTGTCCGTCCTCTTTGACCTCTCCTTTGCTTCCCTCTTGCACGACACTTGCAGCTGCCACGTCACCGACGTGCGCCACCGCCGCCTCATGCTGCTCTGTCATGGACAATGGTGGCGATGCGTTCCCTCGTTTCTTACGTAAATCGAGTTGAAATTTTGCATACGCGCTTTGCCTTGCTTGTAGCTCCACCAAGAGCTCCCGTTTTCGTTCGTACTCTTCGGGTGTACACTATTTGCGCAAGGCAGCAACATTCCCAGCCCCCAAATGATCCAACAAGAGCGCTACGCGAGCTTGACAAGCAGCCGCAGTTTTTTCCAACGTAAAGTCGCGCTGTTTCCGGAGTCGAGCACACACTTTTTGCCAGCCGTCCATTAAATGAGGATACGTCCACGGTTTCGTTCGATTCACTTGCAGGAGCAGTAAAGTGTCATCTGCCGAGACAAATTGCTTTCTGCATGCTCCTCGACGGGCACTTCGTGCACATGACACGTCCGCTTCATCCTCCGTTTGCTCGTCGTCCTGTTCCTGCTCGTTTACCTCTCGGATTCGCTTGGCACCGACGACGCCAGTGCTCTTCAAAGGAGCGGGTTCAACCGGGTGCTCTTCAACTGTCTGTTCCAAATGGCGCCAATGCACAATTTACAACACTCTGGGACCGAAGAAGGCGATGGCGTTTCTTGAACCGTTGCACCCAGCGGAGAGACACGGATCGCGTCGAGGAGCCTCGCAGACGCGCGAGAATCTCATTTGCTTTTGTCCATAGAAAACCTTCACTGAGATATAGTACAAGTCGCCTCAAAGGGAGTCGTCTCCATGTTCTTCACGATGCTTCTTCCGAATGAATGTGCTCGTACAATTCCACTTCCATCTCGGGGAAGCGACCACATTGGATCCGCTTCGCCGCCGGATTCGCACATACTTCTTCGGGCGTACTGGCAATATTCTCAATCGTCGAGCGCCCAGTCCATTTGCCAAATTTCTCATGGATCCATTCTCGGAGCTGCTCTTGCGTCAATTCAGGACGCTCTCGATGATAGACACACAATTGATTATTTTCGTGAATCGTTAAATGATGGCGAGCAATAGCCATGGGAAGCTCCTACACCCGTAAGACTGCAAAAAAACCGATGGCACAGAGCCCATGGGAACATGGCTACAACTCCGCCCACTTACTGGCCAGAAATACCAACTTCGAGTCCATTGCGCCCATGTATTGAATACCCCAATTCTGGGCGACACAAAGTATGGTGGAGCTCGAGCCACGCGCTTGTACCTACACGCCGCAAGCATTCGACTTCCTGACCCTTTACCGTTTGGAAAAGTCATTCGGATCTCATGTGATTGGAAGTCGCACGATGGAGGTTGCGGCCCTTAGGACTGATAGAAACTTGCAGACTTGGAACATAACGATTTCGATGCACGTGCACTGTTGTTGTTTGGTGGTGTGTTGTGTGGGCACCGTAGTAACGGTTCGCACTGCTAATCTTTAGGAGCTAATTCTATTGGTCGAAAGTCACATGGGAGGGGGGGGGTGCCCCTAAGCGTGCGTGTAGGGCGACCCTAGTATTAAGACTAAAACTTAAACTAATAATATGCATATGCGCAAGTTGGTGTACCTAACATAAGTTAAGTACTGCCCATAATCTTTTTATCGAAAAGTCGCAGTAATCCATTTCGTCCGATGCGTATTGTTACAGCAAATGCGCGTCCTTTTAACACACTTTTTGCACAAATATCTTTCCCCAGCCTATCTTAACCGGCGGTAAATCTATTTACCGTACAAATACGTGTTCGTCGGAATCACTCATTCCGCTGCGCGTACTGTGTTACGCACGTTCGAATTTAATCACGTACTGGTGCGTAATATTCCACAACAAGCAGATAGCGAGAGGTAGTGACGTAACGGCAAATAACAAATTTATTATCCACTTTAACGTAACGTAACTTGACGTGAGACAGCGACCCAAATCAACATTCACGAGAACAAGAATGAGAATGCGAAAGCAAATTCCAACTGTGCTTTACAGCGTACTTAGTCTCCACTACTTGACGAAACAATTCCAACTGCACTTGGCAGCGTACTTATCCACGACTCGTTCACATGACAATGAAAAACCAAATTCAGAAGTGATTTATTAGTGTTAAGCTTATACCTAAACTAATAATATGCAAATACACAAAGTTTTGTACTTAACCTAAAGTTATGTACAATACATCACCTTTTCACTGTAAAGTCGCTAAAATCGCAATATCGCGACGCGAGCCGCCGCAGGAATTGCGCGTGATTCTAACACTCCTTCACGACTTTTCCGTGAAATCCAATCAATCCACCGTGAGCGCCGCTAACCCAAGACCATCCTGTACACGTTTCATCTTCTCTGGACCCAAATCCTTGGTAAAAACATCAGCCAAGTTCATATCCGTATACTGGTAGACCGCTTTAATCAATCCATTCTTTGCTTTTGAAATCAAGTACTTCACCCTGATATCCATGTGCTTGGTCTTCAAACTTTTTCCATCACCATCCAGCATCTTAATAGCGGCCTGGTTGTCACAAAACAGCGTCATGGGAAGTTTTACTTCCATCCCAACTTCGGTAGACATTTCCGTGAAACCAATTATCTCACACAGTGTCACCGACGCTGCATAAATTTCAGCTTCCATAGTAGAAATCGAGACGCAAGACTGTCGCTTGCACACCCAGTGCACAATGCTTCCTTCGACAAAATTACACCACCGCTCGTGGACTTACGATCGTCTTTCGATCCAGCAAAGTCAGCGTCACAATATCGAAAAATTTCAACTTGATTTTTTCCATGAGTTTTCGCCTTAGCGTTAACCTCCAATCGCAACTTCATTTCAGACGTCCCCTTGATAAAACGCAAAATTCTCTTGGCCGTCACGCAATCAAACTTGGTGGGCGCATGACCTCTGCGCGTCGCCTTTTTTTATGTACTGCATAGGCAATATCTGGCCTGCAGTATCGCGCGATCCAGATCAAACTTCCCGTCAACGTGTGGAAATCCTTGATCATCGGCGCTCCACCGTCTCCGCGATTTTTCTACGCCTCGTGCTCCTTCAGGCTTTCATTTTCATACTCGTCGCCTATTGTCTCCTTGACTGCATTCGCGTCATCCATACGATAGGTTTTCAACAGGTCCTTAATCATGACCTCCTGATCCAATAGATAACCACTGCTCTCGTCATATTCCACACGCATAAGGAGAAATTTCGAAACTTCACCCAAATGTTTAACTTCCAAATCCTTGAGTTCTTCGAAAAAAACAACACGTGCACTTCCTTGGTCGCTGTAACAAGCAGGTCACCCACGTAAACTCCGACCATGACCGTTTCATCGCATACCTTTTTAAAATACAAACAGCCATCCGTAAAGCTCTGCTCATATCCATGCTTCAAAATCGTTGCATGCAAGAGGCGGTTCCATTACCTACCCGCCTGCTTCAGTCCATAGAGCGTCTTCTTTAATTTTAGCACCACTTCGCGCGTACTTTCAACTTGAAATTCCTTCAATTTTCCACGCTCGATTTGCGTTCCACTGGTGGAGAACAAATAAATGTCGTGTTCATCCTCCAACGCTTTTACATAAGCGTTGGGGGTGTCCCCATGCATAGCTCGAACATTTCATTTGCGTGCGAGCATCAAAATAAGACGAAAGGTGGTCATCTCCATGACCGCGGAGAAGGTTAGCTCGTAGTCTACCCCGAAACGCTGTTCGTTTCAGCAGGCCACTAACCTCGCCTTGTACCGCTCAACTTGTCCGTTTGCGTCCGTCTTGACCTTGAACACCCACTTGGAGTGCAACGGTTTTGCGTCCACTGGTTTCTTGATTATTTCCCAGACTTCATAGGCTTTATGCTTCGATCTTGGTATACACCTAACAAACTAAAAACATCTGATGGTAAAAAAAATTATTACCTACCAATTTAATTTCAACATCAACACCGGCTGCGATATTTCTAGTTCAATTAATTTCCTTCGTAAATTCCTTAGGCTGCCCCCGCCAGGAAAACTACAATCCTCTTGCACTTAAATTTGTCGAAGAGGTATCTAGAATTGTAACAAATATAAGGCATAATTTAAATTCTTCCAAAAATTCAGAAGCAGCAACCGGGTTTTATCTAGGGCATTGCTAAACAAAACTCGACGGTGCTCTCAAACTTAATTTTTTTTAAGTTTGAGAGCACCGTCGAGTTTTGTAAAAGACTGGATAACAGAGAGGTATAGTCATTTAATAAAAGGCTGTGGAAAGCTGAAGCAGCCCAGGTTTATAAAACTACTACAGAATTTGCTGCGTTTGTTGGTAATTACTTAAGCTATACTGGTATTTTGACGATTATATTTGTTATCTTTTAATTGCTGAAAAATATTATCTATATCTAATATCTTACAATCAGGATCATAAATATCTACCAGGGCTTGATTCCGGAGATTGCACTAGCATCTAAATTTGACATTGACGCAGGAGTGAAGGCGGCGACTGGACCTGTGATTAAAGCGATTAATGATCGTTTTTTTAGCTCATTGATAACCTGCATCCAGAATCACATACTTGCAAGAATTTCTAATCATATGCACGATACAAAGCTGAGTAATAGTACGTGGAAATATACTGTTTATAGAGATATAGCTTTTGTGAAATATATCCACGATCGCAAAGGGCGCTTGGCTCTTTCTCACAGTCCTTCTTAGCACCTTCTTCATATAACTGGTTAAAGTCGGTTTTGAATCCCGACTTATTACCTATACTTGCGGTATCTTGACTGATATTGTCAAAACTTCTATTTCAACTTGAAAATCACGTTGGTGATGCACCCAGATTTGCTTTATTACCGATATTGTACTCACATTCTGAATTCTTTAACTGGCAATTTTGTTTAATCAAATGAGCGCAGCCGTCTTTAGGTTCTGATTATATATCCACGATCTCCAAAAACTTTGCCAAACAGCCCTTTTATCATGGTCTGTAATTGTTTTCTATCATCTTTATTACCTGGACTAAAAGAAGCTTTTACTATCCCTCCTCCGCGACGCAAAGAGATATCTAGAAAATCATAGAGGCATTACAGTTCAGTTGTCATCAGACATTAAGACTAATGGAGTATACGACCACGAGAGTTCTTTCCTTTTGTGGATTGACTTTAGCTATATATTCTAAGTCCTTAATCAAGCTGTTGAGATTTCGTTCATAGCGCACTAGTGTTGCTTGATATTGTAAAAGTTAAACATGAAAATCTTCAATATATAAATTCAGCCTATGCCTAGTGCAGAGCCGACACTTGCAAGATCTCCGGCTATACCTGATAACGCATACGGAGTTGCAAAAACAATATCCCTTTCTTTTTACCCATAATTTTTTTAATCTTAAAAAACCTTAGGAAATAATTGAAAAAATATACTGACTTCGATGCTATGAAAAAACTAACTCCAAACAAACAAGCTAATATAGAACACTGGCATTATTCCTACACTTTTAAAGTAGACAAAAAAACGGCCGGCCCAAATCAACATTTATGTTCCTTGTTATGCTTAAATATCTGTGCGCTACTGATTACATTTCTAGACCTTTCATGATTCCAATTAAGCTCCCTAAAAACGGTGATTTGTGTTTGTATGAAGATGATGATATTGCCTATTGGACACCTACTACTGGCAGCAGACCCATTACCATTGCAATATTAATAAATACATGCGCAAAAAACAAGCGCAAGCTTGCTAGAGGCGAAAAAAGTAAGGCTAAATCTTTCTTCCAATTCTAGGCGTTTTGTTGTGGTATATAGAGAACTTCCTTTAAAGTCCGCTTCCAATACTTGGGTCGTAAGACTTTTTCTTTTACCTTACGCTGGAATTCTTCTTGCATGTTTTTCTTTTGTCCTTTACTTTTGATTGATATTGCTTAAATGCCCCTGGTCTGCTTGTTCCATGGCTTTGATCCACTTACTCGCGTCCTTGCGACCCATCGCATCGCGATAATTCCTTGGATCTCCCTCCATAATCATGTTCACCATCGATTCTTTTTCTTCTTCGTCGTTATTTTCAGCCTTTCTTTCCGCCTGAGACATACGATCGGCGTACTGGAGCGTGATGTGACGGTATCTTGTCCAGCGCGGCTTTCTTTTTACTTGTTTTGGCTGTTTTTCAAGCCCTTCCCTTTCTTGCGTCACGGTTCCGTCGACTTCTTCGACACTTGGTACTCCCTCAGCTCCTTGTGACGCTTGGTCTCTTGGTGGAGATTCGGATTCTGATTCTTCGTTTTGTGAAATCCTTAACTGTCGATTTTGCACGTCTGTAAGCGTGCCGACGTTCTTCACAAGCTGAGTAATTTTGACTTTCTGTTCAGCCTTTAGGAACGCCTGGAAACCCTTGGTCTCCTCGCTCCTTCCAATTATAACTCCGACTTGCGCACGATGCGCGAGTGCCTTCTTTCCCGGTTCCTATAAACGGTGCACGGAGACCCGAAGGTCACAATTTCGCCTAGATTCGGCTTCTTGCCCGTAAGTACTTCCAGCGGCAACATCCGCTTCGGATTCGCGCTTGTGGGGGTGCGGTTCAGCACGTATGCTGCCTAGTCCGCCGCATCCCCCAAAAAAGGAAGATTTAGGCCGCTTCTGAACAACATGCACCGGGCCATGTTCATCACGGTCCGATGCATGCGCTCAGCCTTGCCATTGCTTGATTGATTCCCGGCCTCGCTTATTTGTCGCGCAATGCCGGTAATCCGACAGAAATAGTCCACGTTCTTGAACTCCGCCCCTCCGTCGGTTCTTAAAACGTGAATTTTACAACCAAACTTCCTCTTGAAAAAAGCCAGAAAATGCTCGAATTTCTTAGCCGCAACGTCCTTTGTCTTGGCCAGGAAAATTCGGACATAATTGCTCTTAAAGTCGATGAAGTTAATCAGGTACCGGTTACCCAAACGATCCCTTGGTGTGATTGGACCCTTAAGGTCAGAACAAATCACACCGCCTGTCCGATCGATGAGGGCGTTCTTACCGCTATCCTTTTTTGACTGGACGTTCTTAGTCTGCTTGCTTTGCGTGCAGGTAACGCAGTGCCTACGCGTGTCATGCGTAATTCTGATCCCGTATTGCGGGTCCTTAGCCGGTGCAATAATCGTGTCATAATTCAGGTGGCCCATCCGTGAGTGGAAATGCATCAGTGTTGCACTCTGGATGTCCTGGTCCACCGAATAGTTTTTAGCATTTTGATACACCACAGACATAATCATCACCTTGTAAGGCTTCTTCGGACGGTCCATTATACCATCTAAACTGAAACAATTATTTACCACATCGATATTCGTAATTGGAACGCCGGAATCGTGTCTGACGAGCGTTATCTTTCCATTAACGTAATCAATAAGGAAACCACCCTTGTAATGTGGTGCCATTACATAATTGATACTCAAGTTAGAATATCACAGTTAAATTCAGACGCGTTGTCTGAATTAAATAAGAAATTATAAGTTATTATAATCTACGAAGGAAAAGTCAATCCGGTATAAATACCGAATCTTGCAGGTTAAATAATAGTACAGTTAGTTGAATACTTGATATTATTATATTAGTTAGGTAATTACAATACTAATAGCCGTTAACCACCCATTAAAGAAACACTCTTAATTTGCGCTCTAGAACATAAGTGAATATTTATATTTACTTTTATTATAGGATTAGTTGTTATCAACTAATCCCACCCCTCTTGTATTGCGCGCTTCCTCGCACAACACAGTGTAAGCCTGTAACAGGATCAGTCCTGTTATACCTGGTAGCACTTTGTGGTCCGTCTTAACGACCACAGTTCCGATCCGCTAGTCAACTAGCGGAGCGAAGATTAAGATCCGCTCGGCATCAAGTCGTGAGACATGACGCCTGCCGAGCGAGAGAGAACGCTGGAAGTGGTGACGAAACACTTCCCCCAGTTCTCGTCGCGTAGTAAAGACGCGACGGTAGAAATGGTTCGGTCCATGGGGACCTACATCATTACGTTCCTCCAGGGTAAGTCCCCGGAGGATGTGATAGAGGTGGTAAATCGCTTTAGGCGAAACCACCTAGAAAAGCCAGCACGACCCGCGCAAGAGGCAGCGCGGACCGCACCTGCACCTGCAACGCATAGCGTTGAAGTGGTAAAGGCGCGAGTACCGCCCTTTACCGGTGAAGGGGGCGAGCCCCTTCGGAGATGGTTCGCAGAGGTAGAAGATGCCATCTCTGCGCAAAATATTGTTGACGAACGTCAACAGGCGTACGTCGCCACAACATGTCTGGGCGGCAGAGCCAGGGCATGGGCGATGAGTCGCAGAGCAACTGATGAATCTGCGTTCCTTACTTATAAGGAATTAAAAGCTGATCTAAAGCTCAACTTTGAAGCTCCAGAAATGGAGCTAAGTAGTCGGCAGGAGTTCATGGAACTCCGGCAAGGTAAGCTTGACCTTCAAGCTTACGCTCAGAAGACGCAATATTTGCTGTCAAATATTGTGTATGAGCCGGTGCCCCCTGCTATGCAGGTCACTGTCTTCATGAAGGGACTCAATGATGGTCCCGTCAAACAGAGTCTTTACCGGCACCCGCCAAATACTCTAAGGGATGCCATTGATATGAGCATCCGTGAAGAGTTCAGCATGCGATCAGCGTCATCGCATGCTGGGTACAGCCGAAGGGCTCAACATCCCTTCGCTTTTGACATGCCGCAACAGCTTGTCAACAATCAGCAGTCGGGCAGACGAAGTTCACACTTCGTCTCAAGAAACAGCCACCCGCGCCAGAGCATGGGCGGTGGAGGTCCAGAGCCTATGGACCTATCGGTTGCGAATGCTTCGAACTCGAAGCAACCGAAATTTAAGAAGAACATTCGCTGCAATCGATGCGCGAAAGTGGGGCATTTTGCCCATGGGTGTATGGCACCGCGTCCGGTGCCACGCTGTCAGCGGACGGAATCGTCCGCTGCACGGCTACACCAACAGGCACATCACCCCGTTTGGAAAAAAACGTAAATCACCAGTAGGGGCGGGGCGCCCTACTGGGAATGTTATCCCACATGCCGACATAGGGCATGTGAGGGTAATAGCCCCAGACGGGACTATGTCCTGTCAAAAGGTGCAGGGTGATGATAAGCCTCTTATAACCCTGGAGGTTAAGCCGCACGGGAGCGATGTCCCCATGCGAGCTTTGTTTGACACAGGAGCGTCAAACAATTTCGTTAGAACTCAGAGCCTAACGCTGTTGAGATTCGTGGAGGTAGAAACCCCACGAAGTATGTTGTCAGTCCGGTTAGCAACAGGTGCAACCGTGACTATTCCAAAGCGTGTGATTAAAACACGCTTCGAGTTGAATGAACTGTCATTCGAGGATGAATTCATCATCCTCGATTTAGATGACAAGTTCGATGTGATACTTGGATTCCCATGGATGTCCAAGTTTAAACCTTCTATCGACTGGGTTAACCTATCGATCGACTGCGGCGGACCCACAGGATCTGATCACCCTGTGTGTAATCCGGCTGTATCAGAAGATACAACCGCAGCGTCGGACAGTCTGGTGGATAGCGATGGCACCACCAGATCTGTTCCGACACGATCAGCGGAAGGTACCTCCGCTGGTGAGAGTCCAGAAGGACTATCAAACGCAACAGAAGAGTCGTTGCGTGTCGGAGAGAAACATTCCACGGGTGATAAAGACCACCGTGACAATGAAGTGATATCCACGGTGGGAAACACCCACGGTGAGAATGAAGTGATATCCACGGTGGGAAACACCCACCGTAAGAATGAAATAGTATCCACAGTGGGAAACACCCACTGTGCGACCGAAGGTTACAACACGACGAAAGAATTCCGTGTTGATGAGAGTGAACTCAAGATCGAGTGCAATCGTGAGCACAACTCCGTGGTGGCCAGTGCCCACCACGTTGCGTTAGCCATTCACACGGGTGATAAAGACCACCGTGTCTCAGAACAGGCGGCCGATAAGACGAGCACATCTGATCGCCAAGAAAATTCCATGGTAGGCAGTGGCCACCATGATGATGATTATTCGCACACGGTGAATCGTAATCACCGTGTAGCAGTCAATCAGACGAGTTCGTCTGATTGCATGGACAGTTCCGTCGAGACGATCATTGTCTTGACGCAAACGGAGACCGTATTAGCTACCCAGTCTCTGTTGATGGAAAACCCCCCAAAAGAAGGTTCGGAGGTGATGACTCTTACAGCGCTAAGCTGGAAGAAGTTTATGAAGAACTGGCACGATGATCAGATCGAACAGATCTGTATTATCGTAGCAACAGATGATGTAGTGGATATTCGTGAACGAATATCCACATTACATGTGGAAAACATTGGGAAAGAGGTTCCCAATGATCAAACCAAAGTCCAGCGCTTTGAAGCGCAGAGCTGGGAGTCGCTTAAAGCGAACTCCCCATTTTACGAGGTACTTCTGGAATACGCTGACGTATTCCCAGAAGAAGTACCTAGCGACCTCCCTAAGGATAAGGGAACTCATCATGAGATTGACCTCGTGCCACGCACGAAGTATTGTGTTACGCGGCAATGGCCGTTGCCGCACGATCAGGTAAAAGCGATCGACGAGTTTTTCGAAGCTCGTCGTAAATCAGGCCAAGTGCGGGAGTCTATCTCACCGAACTCTACCCCCACCTTTTGTGTGAAAAAGTCCACAGGTGGGTGGAGAATCGTTCACGCTTACAACAAGCTGAACGCAGCGACGGTACCGGCGCAGGCGCCGATACCGCGAAAAGATGTCATCATTGATTGCATGTGCGGAAGCACCATCTTTAGTGCTCTCGATCTAAGAGATGGATTTTATCAAATCCTAATGCGTGAGAAGGATATCCCTCTCACGGCGGTAAGCACCCCAAGCGGCATGCTTTGGGAGTGTCTTGTTATGCCGCAGGGGCTTCGGAATGCCCCTGCTACGTTTAACAGATGCGTAACGCATCTATTACGCCCGGTGCTAGAATTCGCACCGAGTTACTTTGATGACGTGTTGATCCGTAAGGGTGAACACGATAAAAGCGATGTAGATGTACATAGGGAACATCTACGTCGAGTGTTAGAGCTTATGCGTAAGCATAAGCTCTATGCAAATCTAAAGAAGTGCACCTTTGGTGCACCTGAGATACCCGTTCTTGGATGTTTTGTGGGCAAGAACGGGGTGCGCTCTGATCCACAAAAGATCAGGGTGATCGTTAAATGGCCTACGCCAAACAACGTTAAGGAACTTCGAAAGTTCCTTGGGTTGGCAACATATTTGCACAAGTATTCGTGCAACTATGCTGGGTTAATACGACCTCTTTCTCAATTACTTAAGAAAGATGTCGAATGGCATTGGGTATCCCAATGCCAAGATGCTTTTGATGCAGTCAAGCAAAGATTGACTGAAGCGCCTGTCTTGGCTATAGCCGATACCGAGGGTCCGTTCCACGTCGTTTGCGACGCGAGCGATTTCGCTATCGGCTGTGCTTTGATGCAGCGTGATCACGATGATTGTGATCGCGTAATCTGCTATCAATCGCGTCAGTTGCGCCCAGCCGAGCGCAACTATCCAGTGCATGACAAGGAACTCCTTGCCATGAAGTATGCACTGGCCAAGTTTCGGATCTATCTACTGGGAGATAGACCGTTTGTGGTTTACACGGACCATGCGTCGCTACGCACGGCCGTTAATTCACCACACATTTTTCAAAGAATGGCTCGATGGATGTCATTCTTTGCTAAATACAAACTTTACGGTTGAATACAAACCCGGAAAGTTGAACGTGATAGCGTATACGCTATCACGAAGGTCCGATTACGAGACAAAACCGTCCGTAACCGAAGGTGCCAGTGCAAACGCGATCCGTCGCACTGCTTTGTCGTCGTCAATTATACGACAAGTACGTGAGGCGTACAAAACAGACGAGGAGACACGTCTATTGATTGATTACTTAATTAATCAATCAAGTGAGAAGCGCGACGAACTCCCAGAGTTCCTTCGCGCTTGCGTGCATCGATATCGACTGCACGATGGTCTGCTGCTTTACAGCACAGACCAAAAAGATGAAAGTCGCATCGTCGTTCCAAACGACGACGACCTCAAACATCAAATTATGTTTGAGTATCATGATGCTCCGATTTCGGGGCATCAAGGTAGAGAGACTTTTACTGGCGAAACCAGTACAAGTGGGTACGTAAATACGTACCCGCTTGCGAGATTTACCAGCGCGTTAAGCCTGCGCAGTCTGCACAGGCTCCGCTGCAATCTCTGCCGGTTCCGACAGAGTGTTGGAAGTCCATTTCAATGGACTTCGTATTCGGTCTTCCACCCGACAATATTGGGAAGACCGGAATAGTGGTCTTTGTAGACCGTTTCAGTAAGATGGTACATCTTAATGCAGTATCAGCGAACGTAACCGCCGCTCAAACAGCGCGGATATTCGTTGATACGGTATTCCGTTTGCACAGAATGCCGGAAGACATTGTCTCGGATCGAGATCCGAGATTTACAGGACGTTTCTGGCAAGAAACGTTCTCATTTTTGGGAACCCAGTTGAAGATGTCAACTGCGGACCATCGAAAACGGATGGGCAGACGGAACGGGTTAACCGCGTTCTCGGAGACATGTTGGAATCATACACACATGCCTTTGAACAGTGGAGTGACTATCTGCCACTCACTGAATTCGCGATTAACAATTCGGTGCATGCTTCAACTAAGCATACACCGTTCTACGTGAATGCCTTAAGGCATCCACGAACCCCAGATTTACTTGGCGGTACGCCAAATCTAAGTGAGGGAGGGACCCGCTCAAATTTTGAGCGAGTCAATGCGCAAGTTTCAACTGCTACTTGTGAACAAAACGATGGCCCTTCTACTGAAAGTACAGTAGAAGCGGAAGCAGCTTCAAATGAAACTGAAGCTGCATATGATGAATATGTGTCTACAGCAATGGCTGCAGACAATGAGGACAACGCACCTACTGCTGATAAAGGAGTAGATGAATTTGTATTACAGCGCCAATCTGTAATACGCTATATAAAATATGCACTTGCCTCTGCTTTTGTTAAGCAGAAGCAAAATGCAGACAAGCAAGGAAGGAATAACAAAAACTCCTTTCTGAAAGGCGAATTGGTATTACTAAGTACTACTAATTTGCCTATACATTCAATAAGCAACTTCCCTACACGGAAGTTGCTTCCTAAGTACATTGGACCTTTCAAGGTCCAAGAGATTCTGGGGAATGCCTATACTTTAGACATTCCCACAGAAATGCGGCTCCACCCAACATTCTATGTTGGGCGGCTCAAGCCGTATCATTCGTCTTCGTCTTACGACGAGACACAGAACCACGGAAGATACCGTGCTTCTCTAAGTCTCCCAAAAGAGACTTGTAATCGGCTTCCAGCCGTTGATGAGCAGAGCGGAGAGTCATTACCTCCGCCTTCGACTGCTCAAGATCAGCCTTGTGCCGATCGAGCTCTCCCTTATAACGGGAAAGCTCAATGTACAGAAGATAATTCTTCTGCTGAAGGGCAGTGTGCGCCCCGAAGATTTCGCGGACATCTTCACAAAGAGACCGATATGTCTTCACAGAGTGAGACATATCGCTGATCAAGGAGGAATAACCCTCCTCAGACTTGCGGAGCGAAGAACCATGCTCCGCAACAACAACGGCGAGGGAAGTCTCAACCTCCGCCGCCCCTGATCGATAATCAGGGGAATAAGCGATACATTCTCGAGCGCTTGATCTCGAAGCGCTCGGTTCCTTCGAAGAAGGGGCAGCGTACCGAGTACTTAGTACGCTGGATGGGTTACCCCCAAGAGTTCGACTATTGGGAGCCGATTGAGGTTCTGAGGGCCGACGCCCCAGACCTTTTAACTGAGTTTGAGAAGGAGTCTCAAACTCATAATGCGAATTAGCATCAACAGTAGGTGTTGATGCATTCAGGGCATCGATTATACCTGCATTTCGGCGGGTACGGAAAAACCACCGTACCCCCGCAACTCCTCCTCTGACAGACGAGGAGCGCCCTGCGGACACCGCGGGCAAACGAGGTGAGAAGGGACACTACAGTTCAACCCTTCTTTGATGCAAGCAAAATTGATGTATTCCATTTTGCCTGTTCACGAGTGCTTTAAAAAGCGCTCGCGCATTACGTGAACTCTATTCACGTAATCATCTGGGCTTTTGATGTAGTTGTCAACAAAAGCGTTCCAACTCTGATTCAGGGCGTCTTTATCGTCCCTGTTCCTCCTTGACCCTTTCCGGCTCGAATAATATCGAACCTGGAAAAAGAGGTCAATAAAGTACAGACTTCTATCGTCTGTACTTCTATCGAATAGACGTGACTGGATGTCTTCGCAGTCATCCAGCACGTTGATATTAAACAACGCATATTGGCAGTCCCGCTTACGGTGACCGCCACTGTTGGGGGCAATAGCCCATCCAGGGGTCCAAAAACCCACTTTGTACGGAACATGTGGTTCCGTACGATGATACGCTTCAGAAGCGGCAGGCGCCGCTTCTGTTCGAGCTCTTTTAGCAGGTGGAACACCGCCTGCTTCAACACCACGCGCCGGGGTTAAATAACCCCGACGTGGAGAAGTACTTCGTCCAGGTGGGGATCTGCGTTCCCGCAACCACCTGTGATAGTCATTATCGCTGTCATAGCTGACAGCGACACCATAGTTATCATCGCTGTTAGGCGATTAGCATCGAGTGAGTTTCGACTCTCTAGATCCTTTCTCGGGGACAGCTGTGCCCCGATCACTTTGTTCGGAGTCAGAACTGTCTCCTGGCAACACAACATTCGGGGGTTGTCATCGTGCGAGATGTTGCATTAGCAACATCTCCCTGTTTCTTGCCAGATGCCGCCTTAGCAGCATCTGTGGTCGAAGACGGTACGTCTTCCGACCTTTGCGTAGTTGACGCTGCTAATGCAGCGTCACTGTTGTCACTCAACACCTCAGCACCTAGTGCTGAGGCGGAGGAAGAAGCTCCTTCGATGTTTTCAGTAGCGCTCTTTAGAGCGCCGCCGCGTGCTTTGACCATCGAGTCGATGGTCAATCAGTTGGTAAATGAGAACGACCAACAAGTGCCCCCCAGGATTGGCCAAAATAAGAATTATTATTGGCCATCCACCTTAAGTGGGGGGTGATGTAATGGGGTTCCATTACATAATTGATATTCAAGTTAGAATATCACAGTTAAAAAAAAATCATACGCGTTGTCTGAATTTAAATAAGAGATTATAAGTTATTATAATCTACGAAGGAAAAGTCGATTCGGTATAAATACCGAATCTTGCAGGTTAACTAATAGTACAGTTAGTTGAATACTTGATATTATTATATTAGTTAGGTAATTACTATACTATTAGCCGCTAACCACCCATTAAATAAACACTCTTAATTGTGCGTTCTAGAACATAAGTGAATATTTATATTTACTTTTATTATAGGATTAGTTGTTATCAACTAATCCTACCCCTCTTGTATTGCGCGCTTCCTCGCACAACATAGTGTAATCCTGTAACAGGATCAGTCCTGTTATAACCCTTCTCGAAAGCGACATACGAGAATATATTCCGGGTGGCTCCGTCCACTTAGAAAACGTCCTTCATTTTTATACGCGTCTCTGAGTTCCCGTACTTGAAGCGGACAAACATCGTGCCCTTTTGCGTAACCACGAATCGTTTTCCGTCAACTTGATAGCATTGACGCTGTACCGTCTTCACACCAATAAGACATGCGAGATCAGGCGTCAAGTGCATACTTGCGCCGCTATCTAGGACCCACGTGTCCTTATCATATTGGTCATCGCTTCCAGAGATCATCAGAGCACAATCTTCCTTGGGCATCTTCTTTTTCTTTCGGCATTCCCGTTTGAAATGCCCTGGCTCGCCGCATGCATAGCAAACGCGGTCCTTCACAGGTTTCCTGGCCCTTTCGACCACCATATTCACGGAACCTGCACCGTGTCCTTTTTGAAGCCGGCTGTTGAACTCAACCGCCAGCGCAAAGTGGCAAATCTCTTTCGATTGCCTTAAATGATCCATCCTGGTGTGATCATACCAGGAAATTAGTATGTGTCCCATCTCCGGTGGATCATGGTAGATCACATTGTCCAATACAAAACCATCGCAGTTCGTGCCGACTGCTTCGGCCACTGCGGTAAGGTAAAGAAAATGGTCAGGCACGACCTTCCGGGTGCCTTGCGCGCCACGAAAATTTTTACACCTTCAGCGTGCGTCAGCTCCACACTGAATGCTAGTAACATCTTGTTTATGATGTGCCAGAGGGATGGCGTTTCTTTCCAACACCCCTCTGCAAGTCGGTCATAGTACGCTTCTGCTGGTCCAGCCAAAAAATGGCCCAGCAGTTCAACCTTGATATCTTCTGACCACTTGAAACAGCAGCACTCTTCTGCAATGGTTATCTGCCTGAGGAATTTTGTCCCCCATGCCCCGAAACCAGACCCCAGCCCCTTGTAGGTTTCAGACCCGTCGAAATGGCGGATTTGAAGCTTCTTTTCTTTGGCTGTCGGCGGTCTAGGTATAGTGTAACTTGTACGCCAATGTTCCCAGGGAATCGTATGCCTGCTGATACTGGTTGGCGTTCTGGTGCTGCGCATAGACGTTTTGCTGTTGCACATAGGCGTTACCAGGGTTAGGACCCCCGCCCCTAGTAAACACACCCTTTCCAGCTTCACTTATGTCCCTCAAGCTCATTCTTCCCGTGCTGCCGGTGCGGCTGCCCTCTTTTTCTTCATCGCTTCCACCCAGGGAGGCCAAACTCATTTTGGCGTCCCCCCTGGGTTTAGGCGACGCAGTTTGTGCCGGCTCCCCCTTGTTGATGGACGATTCCATTTTGTCCAATCGATCCATCACATGCGCGAATAAACGCATCATGTCTTCTGGTTTGACTGTCTGATTTGACGAGTAACTTTCATTGCTTGGGCTCATAACCTGTTTGTCGGAATCACTCATTCCGCTGCGCGTACTGTGTTACGCACGTTCGAATTTAATCACGTACTGGTGCGTAATATTCCACAACAAGCAGATAGCGAGAGGTAGTGACGTAACGGCAAATAACAAATTTATTATCCACTTTATCGTAACGTAACTTGACGTGAGACAGCAAACCAAATCAACAATCACGAGAACAAGAATGAGAATGCGAAAGCAAATTCCAACTGTGCTTGACAACGTACTTAGTCTCCACTACTTGACGAAACAATTCCAACTGCACTTGGCAGCGTACTTATCCACCACTCGTTCACGTGAAAATGAAAAACAAATTCAGAAGTGATTTATTAGTGTTAAGTTTAGGAAAGCGCTATTTGCCACCCCATTTTGGCTATTTGCCCCCCAAAAAATTATTTCAGGCAATCAATTTGCACTAAAGATAATGAGCTCAAACAACAACAGCGGAGAGGGGGGTCCAACTATTTTACTGTTCAGTACAGTACAAATCTATCTGTCCTGGACAATTCATCTACTTAATGTATCGTTGCTATATCGCTATCGTTAATTTCGATGCCATAATCATGTGAAACAAGCTCGCTATTCGCCATCTCTTCCTTCATAAAACGGTCATCTTCTTGCTCTAGCATGAAGTCCAAATCTACGACGTCATCTACTGGTGCCGGATAGTTCACGCGCTGACAAACTTCTCGCGTACAAAAAGTCTCCGTCGGCCGCTGGCGGTGCACACCAGTAACGGTTAAAGTTGTGTCTGGCATAGAAGGCTCCTGCTCCGGCCAATCATTCCAGCATGCGTTGGTTGCTCTGATTGTGATGTGGAAACTTCTGTTTGTATTGGCAGCTGATATCTGCAGGTAGGGCACACGTTATGTTCCAGGAGCCATATTAGGCCACAATCCTTGTGGAAGGTGTGGCCGCACGGAATAGAAATGATTGTATCATCTTTCTCATAGTCACTCAAGCAAATGACACATTCCGTTTGGTTTTCCGTTCTTGCGTCCCAACTTTCACAGGTACCTTGTCCAGAAAAGGTTTGCTAGTTGGAGGCGGCTGTAACAGGGTTACATTCTGGTTACATTCAGTATGTGGTGTACGTGAGTACACTACGGTTGGGGTCAGTATTGATTGGTCCGAAAGGTTTTAGACCATTGGTTATTTTAACCAATCAGGTCAGGAGTCCTTGGTGGAGGCGTGGCACCCAGCCACGTGTTAGTAGACAGGTGGTGTACACTAAATTTTAGCTAGGTACGAATTTAGTAAGTTCTACTTAGTATTACATATAGTTTACATTAGTTTAAATTAATTTAGGCTAATTACACATTATTCAGTTTACATTTCACTCAACGACTACTGGACGCTCGACCTCGACCGGTCGCGCGCATAGTGAGTTCAGTAGCGTAAGTTTAGCCGGTGCGTATACGCACGGTGCGGCTATCGCACAGAGGAAGACTCTTCCTTAAAGCGGTATATACCGCTACTTAGCGATACACCCTTATAAAGGGCTTAGTAGGAGAGCTCTCCTACTCGGGGCCAAGATTCCCGGGTTGGTTTACTAGTTAGCCTTAACGGTTGTGTTCCCTTTACGGGGTGTAAGTAAAGGGAGGGCTCCCTCTTACCTACGACACTCACTGCACGCGCGACCGGTCGAGGTCGCGCGTCTGCAATTTAGAGTGAAATGTAAACTGAATATATTTAATATGTAATTAGCCTAAATTAATTTAAACTAATGTAAACTATATGTAATACTAAGTAAAATATACCCAATTCGTACCTAGCTAAAATGTAGTGTACACACCTGTGTACCGACACGTGGATGGCTGACACACCACCACCCAAGGGCTCATGCCCTCATTGGTTAAAATAACCAAAGGTTAGAAACCTTTCAAACCGGTCAATACTGACCTCAACCGTAGTGTACTCATGTACACCAACACTAAATGTAACTCGAATGTAACCCCGTTACATCCTCCCCATCAAGACTATTGCTTACGCAATAATCAAAATCTTGTTTGAGAAGTCCAACGCCAGTACCTCTGGCTGTCCATTGTACACCTTTAGTGGTGCTATGGACGAAAATTATTCCGACTGCTCGGAAGTGGATGCCCTTGGGGAGATCTCCCCAACGGCTGGCTACGCTGACAGCGCCGAACGGCGCTGTCGGTCATCCAACCCATTCCCCACACGTGGGGAAAACGCACTAACTCGTGCGCTACCTTTACTCGCTAGGGGTGATACCTCCAGGTTGCCACAGGCGACCACCACCAATGAACCGTCCTTGGTTCAAGAGTCCCGACGTGCCGTACGGGCACGGAAGGGACCTCGCGACCCTCAAAAGAGGGCTAAGCAGGCGGTCAAGAGGGGTCTAGCCTCCTATGCCCCTGGTCCAGCGGCTATACTGCCGCGTGAAATTGCGCATCGGAACCAACTCCGGGCCCGACTACTAACGCCCAAACATTATACCGTTAAGTCCTACCGGACGCGCCTCGGGAAGCAGGCACGCGGTGTCCTCGTGGATATCATCCGCGAGATTACCTTTGCTCTCTTGAGGTACGAAAGCGTCGGAGACGCAGAACAGGCATTCCGCGCCTGGGCGGAAGGGGAGAAACGCCTCCTCAGTTTCGATGCGCTGTACAACAGCTTTTCCGAACACGACGTTCGGGTAGAGAGGGCGCTAGGCTTGGCCTATGCTCAGGCCAAGGCGCAAGGGCAATTACCTGCCTCCTATTATACGCGCTCTGCTCTCGATGTGGTGCCGGAGAGCAATGCAAGCACAGAATCTGCCTCCGGAGAACTCCCATCTTTTGGGAGTGAAGGGGCTTCTTCATCCGCTTTGGTCGTTGACTCTCATGGGATTCTCCCGCTCGAAAGCGTCAACGACGTCACGGCAATCCTGCCGCAGGGAAGTCTCGTACTCCCACGAGCTCTGGGAATGTGGATACCCTTTCCACTTCACCAGGTACTGTGTCTCACCCTGGTGATGGCGTCGTGCCATCAGGCGTTCCACATGGTAATGTGGAGTACCCACCGTATCGAGCACTGGAGGAAGGGGTCGCGCTATTGCGACGTGACTTCCACGAGCGCTGTGATCGGCACAGCCGTCTCATCCAAGATGCTCAGGAGGGACTCCGCAACGAAGGGAGTGCGAATGAACGCATCGAGGAGCGGATTGCCTCTCTCGAGTCTCTCGTTGCGGAGCTTCAGGGTCGTATTTCAACTCTGTCGGAGATGTTCCGACCTGTCGCGCCTTTCGGCTATCCGGCTTCTCACCCTCCTCCGAGAGGGGACCCGCCTCAGGGTTCTGGTATGGCTTAAGCATACCCACATAGAAGGTTGGATGCGTACGCATTGCCTTCAGGATGTCTAATGTATACGACAAGACCTATCGGGCTAATACCTTAAAGGGCTCCACAAACCTGCGGGCGCAGTTTATTGCGCAACACATTTGAAACTGCATGTGTGGGAAGATTTTTAGCGTTTAATAAAACACTTTCTCCTACTAGATATGTATTTTCGTTACGCCGCCCCTTGCGGTCAGCTTTCTCCTTCTGCTTGTCTTTTCTTTCCGCCATGGCATCGCAGACGTGTCGTAAGACACTAAGGCGCGTCGATAAAAACGTATCGATGTGCTTTCGAACAGATACAGGGCTGACATCAGGGAATCCTCCCCCCTCAAGCCCTGGGCCACACACGCGTGGCGTCAACGGAACCATCGGATTCACCAATCCGTTCACCTAAAACGGGGTAAACCCCGTAGATGCATGGACCGAATTGTTGATAGCAAATTCAACCATCGGAAGCATCTCACTCCAACTCTTTGGAGAATCCGGACATAAACTCCGGAGAATATCCTCCACAACGCGATTAACACATTCCGTCTGACAGTCTGTCTGCGGATGATCCGCAGTGGACATGAGTAGCTTGGTGCCTAGCACCTTAAACAACGCTCCCCAGAATTGTCCCGTAAAACGGGGATCCCGATCCGACACAACGGAATCGGGTAGACCATGCTGTCGAAAGACATGGTCTAGGAACACTTTCTCTGTTCCTTGTCCATCTATGGACTCTGGCACCGCCGCCAGGTGAGGCATCTTGCTCAAACGGTCTACAAAAACCAGTATGACGGTGTTCCCGGCCTTATCCTTCGGAAAACCGAAGATAAAATCCATGCTAATGTATTTCCAACACTCCGTTGGAACCGATAAGCTCGCCAAAGGCGCGGCTGAACTTGCAGAGGGTTTAACCCTCTGACAGTCTCACAGGTGCGTATATACGCACCGAACCACTTATACATGTTGGGCCACCAATACAAAGCGCTTAAAGCTCTATAGGTCTTATCCCGACCTAAATGATCCCCGGTAGGGGCGTCATGTGCCTCAGAGGACTCTATACTTTAGTTCCTCATCATGAGGAACAACCACCCGCGGAGTGTCCTCCGCGCTCGTGCTATAATATAGCAAACCGTCAAAGTACCTGTAACGGTGTAAACGAGCTTTAGCTCGACTTGACAGGGTTGGCTCAGACGAGCCAAGTCCCTTTCCACCCAACGCGCTCATAAGCACTGTACATTGTGGGTCTTTCTCATACGCCTGGCGTATGAGATCCACCACAGACGAGGTGATGAATGTCGCGTGAGCGAGCTCGTAATCGGGACGACGCGACAATGCGTCTGCAAGAACGTTCTGATTGCCAGGTTTATACTTAACCTCAAAGTTGTACTCCGCAAAGAAGGAGAGCCAACGGGCCATCCGTTGCGAGAGATGAGGCGACTTTGTCGCAGTCCGTAAGGACGCGTGGTCAGTATAAACCACGAACGGCTTTGAGCCAAGTAGGTGAACCCTAAATTTGACAAGAGCATACTTCATTGCAAGTAGCTCCTTGTCATGAACGGGATACTTCCGTTCCGCAGCTTTAATCTGCCTCGACTCAAACGCGATCACGCGTTCCCTTCCTGCATCGTCTGCTTGTAACAAAGCACATCCGATTGCGAAATCGGAGGCGTCGCAGACGACACTAAATTGTTTTCCAGAATCTTGGAGAGCAAGAACGGGAGCTTTTAACAAGCTCCCCTTAACCGCTTCAAAAGAGTTTTGGTGTTTGGTTTCCCAACACCAATCAACATCCTTCTTAAGAAGGTCCGTCAATGGCCTCGCCATTTCAGCGTAGTTCTCGCTGTGCTTGTGGAGATAATTGGCTAATCCAAGCCACTTCCGTAAATCTCTAAGACTTACAGGCGAAGGCCACTCCACAATGGCTTTCACCTTCGCGGGATCCGCCCGCACTCCATGCTTACCGATGAAGCATCCAAGGAAAGGAATTTCCTCAGGACCAAATATACATTTGGATGCGTTCGTATATAACTGATGCTCTCGCATACATTCGAGCACCGCTCAAAGATGTATCAGTGCGTCCGAATATCAGAAAAGTCGCCTTCCGCACGACTATGAACGAATATCGTCGAAGTACGTCTGTGCGTACTTTCTATGAGAGCGGAAGAGTTGAGTCACCAAGCGATTAAAAATCGCTGGTTCATTGTTTGGTTTTCACCAAATCTGACTCAGCCATCGTGTATGAGGAGTTCAACTCCTCTTCCGGACGCAACACGACGACCACGTCGATTTCATCTGCTTTCAAAGCAGTTTCAAACTCGTTGAAGGGCATCTCCTCCAACGACAACAGTTCGCCTACCCCAGGCAACCGTTCCAGGCTTACGCCTTCTGTGACAACACCTGTCACACTATTCGGCATCCTATAGGACTGCTGACTACTGGCCTCGGGACTCATCCCGGGACCCATTTGGGGGGAGTCAATTGCCCCATCTATTGGAAGCGCCACGCGCCTATCCACAGAGGTCTCTACCTCTACCACCGTTGACTCGCCGGTATCACCTATAACGGCGAAGTCGGAATCATTTCCGACGTGCGAAAGAGACAAACTTCGGTTCTCTTCGCTTGTAAGCGCCTCGAGCTTAACCACAGGGGGCTCTACCCCTACCAATGGAGTCGTCTCAGAGGAATCCATCTCTGTCAATGGCGACTTGCCAGTCTCGCCTATAACGGCGTGGTCGTAATCATTTCCGACGTGCAAAAGAGACGAACTACGGGTCTCTTTGCTTGGATGCGCCTCGCGCTTAACCACAGGGGTCTCTACCCCTACCACTGGGGTTATCTCAGAGGAATCTACCTCTGCCACTGGCAACTCACCAGTCTCGCCGTTCACGGCGTGGGGATTAACCGCCGAATCCCCCTCGTTAAGTTGTGGTGGAGTCAAGTTCGAAATCGAAAACATTAGCATCGATAACCTGACTGCCACCATCGCACCCAGCCTTCCAACTTTCGGAGGGGGTACTCCGCGGACCACCACTCGAGATCTGGTCCGATCGTCCGCTGCAAGCAGACGACCGGTCGTCATCAGAACCCACTTGGTCCGATTGTTTAGTGTCCATCTCACCTTGTGTACCCGATGGAATGGGCTAGTTACACACTCGGTGGATCGGGATCGCAGATTGGATCGAAGCGGTCTTGAATATAGAAGACCGATCTGGGTAGGTATCTCTGGGGAGGAACTCTTCACCCCAGACACAAACAGACCAAAAACACTTCCAAGAGATAACTTCCAATAGGTCGATCGTCCAAACGATCAAGACCTGACCAATACGAAATAATAGAGGGTAGACCGACCGCTCCGGTCTAGCCCCTGACCAATACGAAATAAGACCAAAACCGGTCTAGTTTCCAACCAATATTAAAACAATCCAATATGTCCGCGTAAAGACCCAATATGCTCGTGAAACTCCACAAACGATATCTCCACGCCAAGACCAATCCAGTGAATAGCACGTTCCAAACCTACTTGAGTTGAGGTGTTGAGATCGCCAAATCGTACTCCCGTCGAGGGACTTCCGGTGGGCCAAATTGCGCGTGCGGCGCGTCCAGACCGGGTATAATGGGCGAGAGGGGATAATTCGAACCTCTGCCCCCAAACACTCCGCGGCGGGCGAAGGCGACAAGTGTACGAAAAGGGAAGAACGGCGACCCCTAGCTGTGGTGTGAACCAAGACCAGAAGAGGTTTCAGCCACTTATCCGAAAGCTAAAAGATTTCCTTACTTAAAGGTATAACCTCTGTCCTAAAAGGTAAAACCACAACTAAAATACTACTACCCTATAGTCCCTAAATGTACCCCCACAAAAATATGTAATATACCCAAAGTCGGGTGACTCACCAAAACTTGCGTTCTTGACACTTCTTGAGTCTGATAGGCTGAAAATCCCCCCTTGTTTAAACCAATCCGAAATTAGACCAAATGCCTTGACGGAACTTGACCAGAAGTGTGCCAAATTTTGGGCACGCTTCTCCACAACCGCCCCTGAGTCAGACCGTGTCGCACAACGACAACGGTCTGACCTCGTCCATCAAATTCAGTTGAACCTTGGTCATTCAGACTTTTCCGACATGGAGCAACCATCTTCTTCATCCGTTCCAGGTACTTGCACTGATGGACTTGACCTTCTTGTATTTCCTTAACGACCGTTCTTGTAGGCACCTCGCATACTACGTCATCGCAAGTCATTTCGCCCGTCCTGTCGGTCCGGTCTGGCATCCCCCATCGTTCTACTGCACCTCTGACATCATCGGCAGGGCATCAGACCGATACGGACGCGCAGTTGCAAGACGCACTTGAAGAGATCGCACGTCTCCAGGAGCAGATTGCTCAACAGGCGACACAACATAAGCATGCATGTCCGGTTTTCACCTTGGACCTGTTCTAACCTTCGTTTGTCTTCAGCCCGTATACCTCCAGCCCGTATACCTCCTGGAATCAGCAAGGCGATCAATGCCCTGCTTGCCGCCGATCGGCAGTTTCGGGAGCAGCTTGTGCTGATCCAACAGCAGCAAGCAGAAGACCTGCTTGACCAGACCACGTTGAGCATTCAAAGCGACGACCTCGAGAGGCGTCTCACTGAGCTCCGAATTTCGATTCAAGACCATACCGAGGAGGTCCAGTCCTGTGAACGCAAGTCGAACGATTGGACGCAGGAAGCGAACGGTCGTCGGGCGGTATTAAAAGAATGTCATCAGCGCTTAGTTGATCTGTTGCGTCCTCGTCGGCATCCGGTTGCTTCCTCCAGCGTAGACCGGTCTGCATCGGCCTCTTTGGTGGACCTACACCGGGACCAAAACCAAGGCCGTTCATTGGCCGAAATTCCCCAGACCAAAATTCGTCAAAAGTCTAAGAAGCGCGCGGACGCGCCAAGTCCCTCGATGGCGCGGGGCACAGCGCGCGACCCTGAACTCGAAGGGAAGCGTGTGGTGCCTCGTAAGCGAGCCAAGATACAGGCGCCCCGCGTGGGCCCAAGCTTAGACGAGGATGACGACAGTAACATCTCCAAAAATCAAGCGCCCTCGACCGCCGGTGCTGACCATGCCAAGTATTCAGAGGTCTCGTCCTGGGATGACTCCGGCGAAGACTCCGGTGATTCGGAGTTTGCTGTCCCCATCCCAACCAAGTCGCGAACAAGTCTACATGAAAGTTTTGTTCAAGTTGCATCGACTTCGGAGCAGACCAAGAAGACCGGTCCGCATGGTGGCGTTCCACCACCTCATGCGTCGACAAAGTGAACACCTACGGTCTTGCCTGGGACGTCCAAGTTCCACAAAGATGCTTTGTTGTCCAACGTGGCAATCGACAGTTCTTCCCTACCGCCACGAACGCGTGGGGATAGTTTGCCTTGGTCGCCAGGGCAGATCGGCTGTTTACGCCGGTCCACTCTGACCAAGCAGCTCCTGGCCGGTCTTTCTCTCTTCCAGACCATTGGCTTTTCCCGCCGACGAATACAGTTCCTGCCGCGTCGGAATGGCGGCCGGACTTGATCACGTCGGCACAGATCTCCTGCTTGTACGCTGACGAGCCGTGGAAGATTTTCGATCATCCCAAGCTGGGGTTTATCTTCCACTCGACTCCGTGGGCCAATGTTTTCATGAGTCGGGTGAAATATTTTAACAAGACTCACGCTCAAGCCATCTGGGAGGCATCCCACTATCTGGTGCTTCCCCCGGAACGAGTTCGGCAAGACCCTGGCTTGGCGACCATCCAGAACAAGCGCAAGCGGCGTCGGATCAGAGAGGGTGAGGCCTGGCAGTCCCTGTGCCAATATGTTTTGGACGGGATGCTGGCCCACGAGTGCGACGTCGATGTGTTCTTATATCCAGTTGTACTTCATATGCCGCGGCGTCGCGTCGAGAGGACCCGGCTGCTGGCTGACGGTGGCACATGGTACCCCGGTTTTGGGTGCATTACACCGGTCTTGGACCTCAAGGATGCTTTGGTCCAACTAGACCAACAAGAAACTTGGCGTAACCAGTACCAGGACCAAGTTGAAAAGCATCCGTCGTTGACCGTCGGCCGTCTGTGGGGTGATGGCGAGTGAGGTCGTAAGTAGTCGACCAGATAACACTTAATATATATCATCGTTCTTTTTCACATGTTCGGTCATCAAATCACTTGAGCTAATTCCACCACTTCTCCAGAGTTGAACTAGACACGTTATCACCAACCGTTCCACTTACATCTCGAAAAAACAATCCACGTTCGTCACTCCACTATTCCAATTCTTCACATATTCACAAGACACAAGACCTTCCACCTCTTCACACCGGTCGGGAAGACCGATGCTACTGCATGTCTTGGTCTTGGTCTTCATGGGTCTGCATCACTGCGAAACGGTTCCGACTGACTCGGTCCCGTTCGAATTCTCGTAGTAGTGCTCCACAGTTCAGGTCGGACTCATCGATCCAAGTTGTTTCATCATAGTCCTTCCATCGGACCAGATACTCTCGGTGGGTCCGGCCGAACCTGGTCTTCTTGACCGATCGGACATCTAAGACCTTTTCCACTTCAAATTCGTCCTTCTCCAGAGGTCGTTCCCAACTTTACTTCGGCAGTAATGCTTCATCGAAATCAAACCGTTCTGTCTCGTCTACTAGACAGGGCATTTTGGGACGATCAGGAAATTCTCGGACCAGTTTTAACTTGGACACATGTACGATCGGGAAGACCTTGTAGTCCGTGCCGATTGTTACTAGGCGGGCAGCGTGTTCACCAATCAGCTCGGTAACACGGAAAGGACCGTGCCACATGTGAGCCATCTTCTTCGCATAGCCCTCCTTCACTCGGTCTAGGTACAACCATACCCTCGCCACTGGTTCTATACCGTGGGGTTGGACCTGGTCGTTGTTCCGGTCTGCCCGGTCTTGTGTAGCTTAACGTAACTTTTCGTTGACAATTTCTCTTGCATGCTGGTAATGTTTCTGGACCTGCATGCGCCAACGTCGAGTATCACGATCGCGGGTCCGAGTGCAGCCAATAGGTATCGCAGCTTCCAGTGTCGACCGAGGGTCCCATCCATACGTCAGATAAAAAGGCGTTTCTCCTCGGACCCGATCGGTCGACGAGTTGAGTGCAAACACCAGCCTTTCTGCATACTCGTCCCAATCTCGCTGGTCTGGATCAGCAAAGTACATCTTGATCGCCCTCGTTATGGTCTGCACCATGCGTCCCAACGATCCATTTGCTTGCGGACGATATGCCATCGTCGCACTCTGTTTCTGGCCCAGCATGTTATTGAACGACCGGAACACCTCGGCCATAAAACCGGGTTCCTGATCGTGCCTGATGACCTCGCTGGCGCCGAATCTTCGGAACACGCATTCTTCGTAACGTTTGGCGATCTGCTTGGCAGACCGGGACGCACTTGCCTTCGCAATAACTAGACCGGTGAACAGGTCTACCCAGATCAACAACTCAGTATTGCCATATGTCAATTTAGGCAGCGACGGTATATGGTCCATCGCTATGACCTGGAAAGGG
>CM047590.1:4001302-4018850 GCA_026184515.1 Peronosclerospora sorghi
TAGGGGACGACAGCACAAAGACCCGAGGGAAACGGTGCTTTCTAGCAACGATTTGGTGTACCAGCCAGGGTTGCTGGTAGTCCGTGCGGACGTGAAAGGCTTTGATAAGCCTTGGAGAGTCTTAATAGACTCTGGAGCGTCTGAAAATTATGTCAGACGGGATTCTGTAGAGAACCGTCGGCTGTATGCCGAGACCCTAGAGGCACGTTCTCGTGACGTTGTCACAGTCCGTCTTGCGACGGGCGTACAGGTTACTGTACCCAAGGTCTCGATTGACTTTAAGCTGAACTTTGCAGACTTGTATAGCTTAGAACGTTGCCTAGTCCTGGGTTTGGACTCTAGGTATGACCTCATTCTGGGCATGAAGTGGCTGATACGCCACAAGCCATGGATAGACTGGAAGTCTAAGTCCATTGGCTTAACGCACCCGCGGTCGGGCGAAGCATTGGCGAGTCATGAACCCACCTTTGCTCGATCTCAAAATCGATTCTGGCGTGAGATGCCAGAGATTGGGATGTCTGAAATGATCAGTCCCAATGAGGTCAAGGAAGTGTTCCTTAACGAGGGGGATTCGACGGTTAATCCCCACGCCGTGATAGGCGAGACTGGTGAGTCGCCAGTGATATAGGTGGATTCTTCTGAGGTTAAGCGCGAGGCGCTTAGAGAAGAGACCCGAAGTTCGTCTCTTCTGCAGGTCGGAACTGATTCCGACCACGCCGTGTTCGGCGAACAAGTCGCGACTCCAGTGGTAGGGGTAGAGACCCCTGTGGTTAAGCGCGAGGCGCTTCCAAGCGAAGAGACCCGTAGTTCGTCTCTTTCGCGCGTCGGAAATGATTCCGACAACGCCGTTGTAGGTGATACAGGCGAGTCACCGGTGGTAGAGGTAGAGACCTCTGTGGATAGGCGCGTGGCGCTTCCAATAGATGGGGAAATTGACTCCCCCCAAACGGGTCCCGGGATTAGTCCCGAGGCCAGTAGTCAGCTGTCCTACAGGATGCTGAAAAGCGTGACAGGTGTTGTCTCGGAAGGCGTAAGCCTGGAACGGTTGCCTGGGGTAGGCGAACTGTTGTCGTTGGAGTAGATGTCCTTCAACGAGTTTGAGACTGCTTTGAAAGCAGGTGAAATCGACGAGATTGTCGTATTGCGTCCGGAAGAGGAGTTGAACTTCTCATCCACGATGGACGAGTCAGTTTTGGTGCAAACCAAACAGGCATTGAATGCCCGAAGCGGTCTCAAGATCCTCGCGGATCCTGAGGACCCTTACCATTCCTTACTAAAGGAATTTGGAGATGTCATTAGTGAAAACCCGCCGATGAGGTTACCAACGGATTGGGGAGTCCGACATGAAATTGATTTTGTTACTGGAACCAAATACTGCGTCACTAGGCAGTGGCCTCTTTCAAAGGAGCAATGCGACGTCATCGACGCATTCTTCAAGGGGAAAGAAGAGACAGGGATGGTAAGGAAGAGCAAGTCTCCCCATTCATCTACCACTTTTTGTGTTCGCAAACCGAACGGAAAGTGGAGCATTGTGCATGCGTACAACAAGCTGAATGCAGCTACTGTACCCTACCCATGCAGACTCTGATTCCTCGGAAGGATGTCCTCCAGAACAACATGTCGGGATGTACTGTGTACAGTGCCTTAGATCTGGTGGACGGTTACTATCAGGTGCTCATGCGAGCGTCCGATATTCCGATTACAGCGGTTAGCACGCCTAGTGGCATGCTGTGGGAGTGGCTTGTCATGCCACAGTGGCTTTCAAATGCACCAGCGACTTTTAATCGCTTGGTGACTCAACTCTTCCGCCCTCATAGAAAGTACGCACAGACGTACTTCGACGATATTCGTTCATAGTCGTGCGGAAGGCGACTTTTCTGATATTCGGACGCACTGATACATCTTTGAGCGGTGCTTGAATGTATGCGAGAGCATCAGTTATATACGAACGCATCCAAATGTATATTTGGTCCTGAGGAAATTCCTTTCCTTGGATGCTTCATCGGTAAGCATGGAGTGCGGGCGGATCCCGCGAAGGTGAAAGCCATTGTGGAGTGGCCTTCGCCTGTAAGTCTTAGAGATTTACGGAAGTGGCTTGGATTAGCCAATTATCTCCACAAGCACATCAAGAACTACGCTGAAATGGCGAGGCCATTGACGGACCTTCTTAAGAAGGATGTTGATTGGTGTTGGGAAACCAAACACCAAAACTCTTTTGAAGCGGTTAAGGGGAGCTTGTTAAAAGCTCCCGTTCTTGCTCTCCAAGATTCTGGAAAACAATTTAGTGTCGTCTGCGACGCCTCCGATTTCGCAATCGGATGTGCTTTGTTACAAGCAGACGATGCAGGAAGGGAACGCGTGATCGCGTTTGAGTCGAGGCAGATTAAAGCTGCGGAACGGAAGTATCCCGTTCATGACAAGGAGCTACTTGCAATGAAGTATGCTCTTGTCAAATTTAGGGTTCACCTACTTGGCTCAAAGCCGTTCGTGGTTTATACTGACCACGCGTCCTTACGGACTGCGACAAAGTCGCCTCATCTCTCGCAACGGATGGCCCGTTGGCTCTCCTTCTTTGAGGAGTACAACTTTGAGGTTAAGTATAAACCTGGAAATCAGAACGTTCTTTCAGACGCATTGTCGCGTCGTCCCGATTACGAGCTCCCTCACGCGACATTCATCACCTTGTCTGTGGTGGATCTAATACACCAGGCGTATGAGAAAGACCCACAATGTACGGCGCTTATCAGCGCTTTGAGTGGAAAGGGACTTGGCTCGTCTGAGCCAACCCTGTCAAGTCGAGCTAAAGCTCGTTTACACCGTTACAGGTACTGTGACGGTCTGCTATTTTATAGCATGAGCGCGGAGGACACTCCGCGGGTGGTAGTTCCTCATGATGAGGAACTGAAGTATAGAGTCCTCTTTGAGGCACATGACGCCCCTACCGGGGGTCATTTAGGTCGGGATAAGACCTACAGCGCTTTAAGCGCTTTGTATTGGTGGCCCAATATGTATAAGTGGGTCGGTGCGTATATACGCACCTGTGGGACGTGTCAGAGGGTTAAACCCTCTTCAAGTTCAGCTGCGCCTTTGGCGAGCTTGTCAGTTCCAACAGAGTGTTGGAAATACATTAGTAAGGATTTTATCTTCGGTTTTCCAAAGGATAAGGCCGGTAACACCGTCATATTGGTCTTTGTAGACCGTTTGAGCAAGATGCCTCACCTGGCGGCGGTGCCAGAGTCCATATATGGACAAGGAACAGCAAAAGTGTTCCTAGACCGTGTCTTTCGACAGCATGGTCTACCCGATTCCGTTGTGTCGGATCGGGATCCCCGTTTTACGGGACAATTCTGGGGAGCGTTTTTTAAGGTACTGGGCACCAAGCTCCTCATGTCCACTGCGGATCATCCGCAGACGGACGGTAAAATGGAACGCGTTAATCGCGTTGTTGAGGATATTCTCCGGAGTTTATGTCCGGATTCTCCAAAGCGTTGGAGTGAGATGCTTCCTATGGCCGAATTTTATATTAAAAATTCTGTCCATGCATTTACGGGGTTTACCCCGTTTTACGTGAACGGATTAGTGAATCCGAGGGTTCCGTTGACGCCACTTGTGTGTGGCCCAGGGCTTGAGTGGGGAGGATTCCCTGATGTCAGCCCTGTATCTGTGCGAAAACACATCGATAAGTTCTTATCGATGCGCCTTTGTGTCTTACGACACGTCTGCGATGCCATGGCTGAAATCCAAGACAAGCAGAAGGAGCAGGCTGACCGCAAGGGGTGGCGTAACAAAAAGGTGTACAAAGTAGGACAAAGTGTTTTATTAAACGCTAAAAATCTTCCTACACATGAAGTTTCCAACGTGTTGCGGAATAAACTGCGCCCCAGGTTTGTAGGACCTTTTAAGGTACTAGCCCGAAAGGGATTGTCGTATACCTTGGACATCCCGAAGGCGATGCGTACGCATCCAACCTTCTATGTGGGTATGCTTAAGCCATTCTAGGACCCGGAAGCGGGTCCCCTCTTGGAGGGGGTTGGTAAGGCAAATAGCCACAAGAGCCGTAAGACACGGCAGGGCAGAGGAAGCCCGACAGGGCTAAAATGCGACCACGAAGTTGCTCAACGGTCGTCTCGAGAGAGGCAAGCCGCCTCCCAAAGCGTTCAGTGGCATCCCACTCATCGCGGAGTCCCGCGTGGACATCATAGATGTGACGGCTGTGTCGATCACAGCGCTCTAAGAATCTCATGTCGCAATTGCGCGACCTCCTCCTCCAATGATCGATGCGGAGGGTACTCCCCATTATCATGTGGAGCGTATGATGGCGCGACGGCATCATCGGGGTAAAACCCAATATCTGGTGAATTGGAAAGGTTATCCACACTCACATAGTTCGTGGGAATCCGAGACTCCCCTACGGCAGGATTGCCGTGACGTCGTTGACGCTTTCGAGCGGGAGAATCCCGCTGCGGGTCAACAACCAAATGGGCGCGAGAAGCCCCTTCACTCCCAGTAGTTGGGAGTTCGCCGGAGGCAGATGTGGCGCTCGCACTGTCCTCTGGCACCGCGGTGGGGGCAGGGGTGCTGGAGTAGTGCGTGCGATAAGGGGCACATAATAGACCCATCGCTTTGGCTCTTGCGAATGCCATGCGCAACGCCCTCTCCACCCAAACGTCACGACTGGAATAGCTGTTGTGCAGCTCATTAAAGCTGGGGAGGAACTTCTCCCCTTTCGCCCAAGCGCGGAATTTCTTTTCTACATCTTCGGCATTGTCTCCCGGAGAGAGAATGATAGGAACCTCGCAGAGGTTCTCAACAGGGGCACCCTGTGCCTGATTGTCGAGGCGCTCTCGGTATGAGACGCTAGTGAACTGCTTTTGCGTGAGCAGTTGTTGCCGGAGTTTCTCCCGGCGTTCGCATTGATACGGCTGTTCAGCCGCAGAGCCAGGGGTATAGAATGCTAAACCATTCCTTACAATACTCCTAGCCCACTTTGGAAGGTCACTAAGACCCTCAAAATTATATGCCGCCTGTGGCGGGCGTTTGGGGGCGCGTACCGCAGCCCTTAGTGCCTGTGTGGCAAGTTGTGTTTCTTGAGCTGCGTCCATCTCATTAGTGATGATCGCCTTCGGCGATCCGGATGTATCATCCGACATTGGCAGTGGTGGCGCACAAGTCAGTGCATTCTACCCACGTGTGGGGAACGGATTAGGTTGGCGACATCGCCGTTCGGCGTTTTCGGAGCGGTCAGCCTTTGGGGAGATATCCCTAAGGGCATCCACCTCCGAGTTTTCGGAATAGTCTACCTCCTCTTCTTGAGGAGAATCAACAGCACCACTAATGGTGCTCATGGTTAGCCAGAGGCTCTGGGAGTTGGAGTTCTCCAACTAAAATTGATTTATTGCGTAAGCAATAGTATTGATGGGGGAGGATGTAACAGTGTTACACTCTGGTTACATTCAGTATGTGGTTGACGTGAGTACACTACGGTTGGGGTCAGTATTGACCGGCCGAAAAGTTTTGGACCATTAGTTATTTTAACCAATCAGGGCAGGAGTCCTTGGTTGAGGCGTGGCACCCAGCCACGTGCTAGTACACAGGTGGTGTAATCTACATTTTAGCTAGGTACGAATTTAGTAAGTTCTACTTAGTATTACATATAGTTTACATTAGTTTAAATTAATTTAGGCTAATTACATATTAAATATACATTCAGTTTGCATTTCACTCAAAAGACTGCTAAGCGCACGACCTCGACCGGTCGGGCGCGCAGTGAGTGTTGTAGTGTAAGGGAAGTCCTTCACTTAGCTACCCTCTTATTAAGGGAGCCTTGTATCAAGGCGTTAGCTTGTGCTAACTTGTAAACCAAAGGGGATCTTGGCCCCGAGTAAGAGAGTACACTCTTACTAAGCCCGTTCTTTTATAAGGGCGTATCGGCTAAGTAGCGGCACATCGCGGCTTTAGGAAGGTCTTCCTCTGTGCGCTAGCCGCGCCGTGCGTGTACGCACCGGCTACAGCGGACCGTGCTGTTGTTCCTGCGCCCTCTGAAAAAGCTCGTGTATTGTGTTCATAAAGCCATTATTACTGTATCCCTCTGAATCGGCACCGGATGCCGACCTGAACAGCGGGATGCCATTGAGCACGGACTGCAGATATTGCGCTGGAGACGGCGTGAAGGCCATTTGCATGACGTCGTTAAACTGTACCCATATCGTCGGTGGCGGTGGGATGATGAAGACAACGTTGCCATGTGTCGGTGGTTGCTGCTGTGTGGCAGTTGCTGTTTGAGCTCATTATCTTTAGTGCAAATTGATTGGCTGAAATAATTTTTGGGGGGGCAAATAGCCAAAATGGGGGGCCAAATAGCGCTTTCCTAAGTTTATACCTAAACTAATAATATGCAAATACACAAAGTTTTGTATTTAACCTAAAGTTATGTACAATACATCACCTTTTCACTGTAAAGTCGCTAAAATCGCAATATCGCGACGCGAGCCGCCGCAGGAATTGCGCGTGCTTCTAACAATACGTTCATAGTAGCATGCACTTCCATCTATCACGTACGGCGTAACAGATACACGAGTTGCAGCAGTACTTTGGATTACACAGTGATCGTTTGGGAGATGGCAGAAACGAATACTTCCAGTATAAAGTAAGTATTGCATCGTAACAGTCGTTGCAAGATCGTATTTAAGCGATAAATGTTAGCACTATAAACAAACGGAGAGCCTGCGGTGCACACCCACACGCACCTGTCCGTTCAAGCGTGGTGCGCTGCCTACAGTAAATGGTACTCATGTGTACAGTAGCAATGATACAGGATGAGCTATGGCGTACTACTATATTAAGCAACGAGGGGACTGCACCAGTTTCACCAGCTATGCAACTTGTTATCAAGCCTATCACTTCTCAAGGTTTCATCTATTGCTTCTTCAGCTGGCCTACTCCTCCCAACTTCGGTTGAAAACGAATGTTTGATAGTGCTCCAGAAAAGCTCTGTCGTGTTTGTCCACCTTATCACTCATCTCCGAATTACGACCACCGCTGAAAACTTTTTTTTTTTGAATCGTCGCCGGCGTCACACCCGCTTGATACCACATCTCGAACTCATTCGACATCTTGCTTAATCTTTTCGTTTGTTCGTCGGGTGTCATTGTTTTAAACGACTTCAGAAAGTCACGGATAGCTTGGAGAGTTTTTTCTTGGGCCTTAAGATTGGTCAAATAGCTGTGATAGTCCTTCTTCACCGTCTCATAGAGATCCATGTCGTGTGCCTTTTTAGCATAATGCAGCATCTTCACCACAGGTGTGTTGGCGTTGTCGTTCTTCTCTTTAGCAGTACGCAGCCACGCCGACTCAGCATACTCGTGGTAGCGCTCGTTGAACCACTCGGTAAAGTAAGCTTTACCTGACGGATGCAGCCTGTTGTAATACTCCATATAGTTAACGACCTCTGCAAGCCAAGCGCTACTTCCAGCGGATGGATATCGTTCCATCTCCAAGAGATCTTTTGGATGTCTGCCCTCGAGGTGCCAGTACTCGAATAATTGCGATTCGACCGTTTCTGCTTCCAACTTTGCAAAGGGATCGTTCTTCTTCGTCCCTAACCGAATGATCTCCACGAGCTTTTTCTCTTCACCTACAATTGACGCTAACCCCGGGATAACCGCTAAGGCCGGGATCAATTTTGCTGGAATCTCATCATTTGGATGGAGCTTTGGATAGAGGAGAGTCGCGTACCGCCCCCAGACAAAAAAGCGTTTGTATTCGCTAAACATGTTTTCATCATGAGGTAATTTCAACAAGTCGAAAAACTCGGCAGCAGATTTTCCTTGCGTCACGAACCGATCGAACAGCTGACCCATGAGCTTCTCTGCGTTTGTGTGCGTTTCAGGAAAATACGATGCACGTTGAAGGGCTAATGCAATCTCATCGACGCCATATTTCTCCAAGAGATGTTCAATCAATGGCTTCTCATGCGGTGAATTCTCGAAAAACTGGACCAAAGCGTTCAAGTTGGGGCCGTTTAGAGTCTCCAACAAACTGCCCTCACCTTGTGCTTCCTCCAGCACCGCGAGTCCCGTCTTTCGTTCCGATTTCCACTTGCTCACATGCTCATTCGCGATCACCAGTGCCTTCTCAATGCGCTGGTCTCTCTTTCTTAGTGCCTCGTCAATGCGCTGAGCTACCTCTTTTGCTCCTCTCTCTTCGTCTCCTGCCTCCGCAGCTTGTACCAACAAACCCCTGCGTCGTTGCATTGCTTTGATTAGTGGCCAACTGCGGAAGGGCGCACGTGACACGACGTTCAGGATCAAGTAGAAGGACCAGGGCGGCGAACCAGATCGATGCTATCCACGCGGTCATTGCGTAGTGACCGAAGGGGAGACTGTTCGAGTAGGAGTCCTAGCGCGAGATAGGGCAGCACTGTTTCTGCTACTATTCTACATTTTCATTGGCTACTTTTCTAGCAACAATGATGAGCGATCTGCTCTAAACCGTTGTATGATTGAGCACCGACATTAATAGTAAATTTCATAGTATCCGCTTAGCACACAAAAACAGGCTAGAGTGCCCTGCCACAACAGTGACACACACAAAATCATGAAAGGGACACGTCGGGAGGGGGAATGGGGGAATTCTACTCGAGGCCTTATTCCTGCAAGGATTTAGTACTAGTAGTACTCTGTCATAGTACTATTCATCTTGGGACACGCACGAGTCCCGGTCCTGAAACTTGACAATTTACCGGTAAACAATTACTACAATGTAAATAACTAATCCCACTACTCCATGGTAAGAAATGTCATATTTTACGCAGCAACCGTCTTTTTCTTTCATTCAAAGCTGGCCACTAAAGTTCGCAGCGTCCCCCAACTGATTTGTCGTGCTCCACTTGGTTGTAATCTTGCGTCGCGTCGAGAAAAACTCGATCCCTCCATCGCCAGTGATGTCCATATCGCCATATTTACTCTTCGTGCCATACAAACCACCAAAACTAAACGGTTCCCGCGGGACGGGGATGCCAATGTTCACGCCAATCATGCCCGCTCGGAAGCGTGATTGGAAATACTCGGCATACGCTCCATTGGACGTGTAAATCGCCGCGGCATTTCCATACGCAGTGGCACGTTCAATCTCCAGGGCTTCGTCAAATGTTTCCGCACAATAAACCGACAAGACGGGGCCAAAGATTTCGTCCGTCATGGCCGCATCGCGTGGATTCGTATGGAGCAGTATGGTCGGACCGACCCAAAAGCCTTGCGCTTCGTTTGCCCACGCGCGGCCATCCACGAGCACTTGCACGTCTGCCGCTTCGGCTTCAGTAATGTACTTGAGCACGCGAGCTTTCGAGACAGCATCGATCAAGGGACCCACTTGACCTGCTTCCGTCCCTCGAGTGACTTCTTTGGCTCTTTGCACGACCCGTTCCAGCAACCTAGTGCAGTCTCCCACGAGTAGTAGCACGGACGCAGCCATACATCGCTGACCGGCACACCCCGCAAACGACGCGACAATATCCTTCGACGCCATCTCGAGATCCGCATCTGGCAAGGCCACGAGATGGTTTTTCGCGCCTCCTAAAGCGAGAACGCGCTTATCAAGCGCGCGACAACGACGAGAGATGAGTTGGGCCACCTGACTCGAGCCTACAAACGTGAGCGCAGCAATATCTGGATGGTCACAGAGACTTTCGACGGGTTCGATCGTGCCATGGATGATCTAAAATAAAATACCGAATAAAAAACGCGTTTTTGAAAAAAAAACGTTAAGAACACGTCTGTTCAAAGCAGGAAGAGGATGGAGCGTCGTCTTGTGGTCGAAACGTACTTGGAAAACACCTCGAGGGATTCCTGCTTCCATTAGCAACTGGCCTACTCGCGTCATTGTCAAGGGAACCTACAGGATCCAACACGTGACGAGTGAAACAAAGCACGGCGTTTTTCCAAAAAAGATCATTTTTTTAATTTCATCTTTTTTTCTACGTACCTTTTCAGACGGTTTCAAGATCACACAATTGCCCATCATTAATGCCACGGGAATTGTCCACATTGGAACCATAATGGGAAAGTTAAAGGGCACAATGCACGCCACGACGCCCAATGGCTCACGCACGTCGTGGCACGTGATACCATGCGACACCTCCAACGTCCGTCCTTGCACCAATTGAGGTAAACTACATGCGTACTCTACCGTCTCATTGCCCTTCAAGACACTCGCAAGTGCTTCAGTTCGATTCTTGCCGTTCTCCTGCACCACAAGCTCGACCAATTCATCTGCCGTAAAATAGAGTCCCCCCAAAGCTCCTTAACGTACTCTAACGACTTCCTGCAACAAAACGAGAGGCATTCCTTACCTTTATGTTGCCGGATGAGGGCGTGAAGCTTCAACATGATGGCGGCTCGAGTCTTGATGGTCGTTTGACGCCATTGGTTAAAAGCTGCTTGACCCGTTGCCACCGCCCGTTTCACGTCTTCGTGATTGGATAAGGCACACGAGCCGATTACTTGACCCGTGGATGGACTAATCACATCGAGGTAGTGGTTCTCTTTGGGTGGCACAAATGTCCCATCGATTAGATTATCCGCCTTGATGAGGCCCATTTCTCTATGCGGAGGGAGGAATCCGGAAATGAGATAGATAGATATCCAAGCGTCAGAGGTCGTCTAGCTAAATGATTCTCGAAACATTTTACCCAATGCAAATTCAATTGTGTCCCAGTACCCATTTTTTAATGGGAGACGCTAAACAGCCTGCAGCGCGAGACTAACTGGCCTGCAGCCCCAGCCTGCAGGCTTATTAAGGCTAATTTACTGCCTCTTTTGGATTTTTGTGTAGCTTTTCTTGCAAAGTCGATGTTATGCTTAATGCATTTTCTATAATGTTCCATAATTATCTTATAACCCGAGTCATATGAAAGTCGGTCAGTTCGGACTTTTGGGTTGAGCAAAGATCTGCGTGGGAACATTCTCCAGCATTGACCGCCATGACCGACATTGCCGAAGACACACAAGCAACAGCCGAAACGAACGACCTATCACGAGAATAGATTCTTGCAACCACAACAGTCTTGCAGACTCCAGGTGCAGACGAAATTGCGGACGAGGAGGAAGAGGACGTACATTCGTCGACTCGTGTAGAGACCGTCATTCGAGATTGGATTGCGGCAAACCCAGAAATCTTCGATAGCAGTGATTCTGAAGCGGAGGATGAGGATGAGCTCGATGACAGTGACGATGAAAAGCAAGGTCCCTCGCAAGGTCCCACTCATATGCAGCAATCCAGCAATCCACATGGCAGCAACCAACACGCCAACCGGCACCAAGCATACCCAATGCACCAAAACTGGCAATATCGGCAATGAGCTTTCATGCGTTTTCCGTCTGTCCTTGCATAACTTTCTTCTTTGACATTACATTTTTTCCTCTAACCATTACTCATGCTCTTACGCTTGATCCTTTTTCTATAGGTCTTTCCTTTCCCTTTTCAACGGTTTTCTTTGCAGACCGTTGATTTCTATGTCTCGTAGTCTTACTTGTTCTCTTATATCCTTATTCCTTCTTTTTTCGTATGGGTTTAGTTTTTACTTTTATGTCTCGTAGTCTTTTCCTTATTGTTTCCCGTCACTTCCCTCTATGTAACTTCTTTTCTCGTATGGGTGGTGTTAGTTTTTAGTGGAAGTTGATGTTTTTTCTCACGCTTTTTTCAATTTGCTGAAGACTTCGCTTTGCTTCGAGGGTTCGGTTAAATTTAAGGAATTTATGGGCCGGGCAATCTCTGACCGAAACACAAAAATCCAAAAGAGGCAGTAATTTAGCCTTAATAAGCCTGCATGCTGGGGCTGCAGGCCAGTTAGTCTCGCGCTGCAGGCTGTTTAGCGTCTCCCTTTTTTAATCCTGTTTTTGCATCCTCTCTCCGATAAAAACGAAGTGTTGCTACACTCACAATGGAGACGAAACATCGAGTGTCACCAAATCAATCATCATTTCAGTAGCATTGGGGGCGGTAGGCCTTCCCCCACTGCGATACAATAGTATCGACGGCATTGATTAGTTTGTAGTGAATAGCAATAACCAGCGATTGCGGTGAAATAACATGCGCGTGCGTACGATGGTGGTGGTGTAGTCGACTTGTAAAACTCGTTTCGGACCTCGAAAGGACATGTGTACTATAACTAGGGTTTTACTCACGAGATTGTATATTTAACAAAAGTATAGACACAACCCCATGTCGCGTCAACTTTTTAATCGCCCTAGAGAGACATTTGTCTTCAACCGACTTTCTGCTCCAAGTAAAGACAATGCATGGTATGGACGTGGGAAGTGGGACTTCTTCCGTCCCGCCTTCCACGCCGAGCTACTACCTAAACTGGAAGCCCCACTGTCGCTTCACTACCTTAATTATATATACATAAGTTACGACCATATTTAACGTAGATAGGATGTCACGCCCGTGGACTCGTGTGGCACACGCTACACCGTTCGCTCCGAGTCGGACGAGCTAATGAAAGAGTAGTCTGTGCCCGAATGAAATTCAAATTGGGACTTGTGCCCGGCCACTTGTGCCCGCGCAGCGCCTGCGGCGTCGAGCTCGAGCGCTTCTCGAATGCACAAGGGGCAGAAGGCCGTTTTTCGGTTTTCAAACGTCATTTCGAGCGTGACGAACGTCAGACGCTTCTTGACGCGACACGTGCCACACACGAGTTGATGACAGAGTTTGCACGAGTCACGCGAGCGGCCAAACTTGCCAAAGAGTTTTGAGCCAATGGGGACGCCACAGTTGATACACTCGCCTTGCCCCACGGGGGCCCCGCGTTGCTTGTCGAGCGCGTAGCGTCGATGCATGAGCCACGTGAGTTTCTTCATCTCGCCACAGTGAGCAAATTTCAAGGCCGTAAAGAGTTTCATGGCCGAGGGGACTACGAGCAAGGATTCAATGCTCGAGCCATTGGCCACGACGCCACTGGCAAACATTTCGACACATCGATCCCGTCGTTGCCGAAAGAGGAAAAAGACATTGACACTTGCGCGCACGCGATTCGGGAGCTCGGGCGTCTGGGGATACCCAATCGAGTACATGAGGCGGTAGCCCACGCGCTCGCCGTCGAGCAGGTGCGTAAAGCCCGTGGCCTCCATAAAGACGAAATCGCGTTTGTTCGAGTGCAAGGGCAAGTTGAGCTCGACCCACTTGAGCCCCAAGGTCTGGAGTGGCTCTTCGACCGTGGGCTCGACGACTGTATCGAGCAAGGCCGCGCCCGAGAGATCATCGACGTACGACGCATTGCAACACATTTCTTCGGCCGTGGCACTCACGGTGCCATAGAGCACGTCCTCCATCCGTCCATTTAACGTGCCGACGCACAAGGACACGGGCGTCCCCGCTTGCTCGGACGCTTCGCTCATGATGGACGCGTTGCCATTCGCGGTCGTGCGCACTTCGCGCTCAATGTACAAGCGCAGCGTCTCCTTGGTCTTGAGCGACTTCCACTGTTGCTCGTTCAAGTGTCGCTTATCGAGATTCACATAGGCGTCATAGGTGCGAATGGATTCCGCTAGGAACGCATTGGCAATCATTTGGAGATGTTTCTTATCGCCGGGGGATAAAACCATGGACGGAAACGGGTTCATCACGATCACTTTCGTCCCACCCATCGTCGTTGCGCTCGAATGGGCTTTTTTTTCGTCTCTTTTCGTTGTGGCTAAACTTGAAATGTCGAACTTTATTTACGTCTCTTGCATGACGAATTCGCATAAAGACGACTGCAATTCTCAGCGGCTCCACACGGCGCGGGGTATGAAACTGGCCAAGGAGGAAGGACCGGACGGGAAAGGCGTGAAACCAGTGGGGGCTGGTGGATGGAACGGCAGCTGTTGCTGCGTTGCAATGGTCAAAAATGAGCCTCCTCACCGCGGCTCGTCCGTTTCATCAGGTCTCATCCGCTCGTTTTTTTTTTTCACTTTTTCTTTCACCTAGCACAGGGCAAAATTTTAGCCACACATGGTGCACACTGTGGCGGCGAGTTGAAAAGCACTTTCGAGTTCAGTAGGACTGTAGCGAGATTTGGTTTACAATCGTTACCTAAAAAGTGTGTTACGATAGGTGTGAATGAGTGTATCAGTCAAGCAGGACTTGATGGCCAAGGGTAAGAAGAGTGCGAGGAGGGGGTAGACGTGTGGGCCACGCTGGCGTATTCGACGAGGGACTTCGCATCCTATCGATACTGATTGGCACCAAAACAGTTGACCTCCAACGAGTCGATAACTGACATGCAGTCTTCTATGTTCCCCTTTTGTACCAGCTGTTAGGGAGTGGACAAACTGGTTCGAAAGTATCAACCGAGCCATATGTTCAGATAGAAGCTGTCATAAGTTGAGAATGTTAAATGCAGACTTGAGAAACTTCCGCTTGTCAAGAGTATGCCTTGTGTGGGGTAGGTACACTGAACTGCAGTGTCAATTCCTGCATTGTCGAAAACCCACGGCATGGAGATTTGTGCCTCAAGGAACATTCATTCTGAAAAGGTGATCCAGTCCGACGAGTTCTTCTGATCCTGAGTCAGAATCCCAACAGGCACGAGCTTGCCATGTAGGTATAGAAGTTGCACTTGCTGTGCTCACTCGTCGACCAAAAGTTCCGACTAGCGTCGGCTCTTACATACATACACGATCAGATGATTTTCTGGGAGCGTGAAAATAGTCAACAAAATTCTCACGTTCATATGACGCAACCAAGTTTTCGATTGAACCTAATGGAAGCTGTGAATCGTAAGCGCTTCGTAAACACTTTATTGCGATAGACTCCAGAGCCTGTCACTCCTAAAAAGCCTGTTTTTAATTCTCTTCTGGGTGATTATATCCAGTATATTTTCGTCTTGTTGCAAGGGATGTGGCACACGCCTTTACTTTCGCAAGGTTTCCAACCATCGAAAAAAACCAGTTCTGTTTTATGTAAAAACAGCAACTTTGATGTGCGCGCGTCTAGTTACCCAATTTCCAATTTTCTTTTTACAGCGTATTTGACTGATTAGATAGAAAAAACACATGCGGCATTGCCGCGGTGTCCCTTACATATATCATGCGCTCCTGCGTATGGTCCAGTTGTGACGTGTGCGATAGCATAGAGACGATACCAGCGGGATCATTTCAGTACAGCCCAATAAAATGGCCCCGGAGGGGCTCACCCTGATTTATGGTAGCAGAATCGAACATGGGGAGAGTGAAGCGGAAGCGCGCACCAACGACAAGCAGCGCCGCACCAATGCGACATGAATACAGCATGGTTTTGGTTTCTCGGACGAGACCATGATCGAAGTTCGGGTGGACATACAAATTCAACTTATGAAACAGCATTGTCTATAACTGCATATGGATACACAAGGTGGAAAAAATCAAGACTGAAGTTCTTAGGATTTATTGATTTTTACATTAAGTAGTAGAGTTCCGCTTTCTAAATCTCTGCCTGTGTCACATCTATCGTCGGCCTAACTGAGACCGAAGCACCCCTACCTACGCGCATTTTACCTGACCAAAGCTTTCAGGTCAGGTAGTATAAGACTTACGTAAGGTCTGTTTTTCTACAAGAAGCTAACTGACCGACGCAAACGACAAATTGAACGGAGCCTACCTTGCTGCGCAATCACGGTCGTTTCGGTCTCCTTTCCGTGATCGTTTCGATATATCTCCCGGTACTAAGGCGGCAGAGGAAGCTAGATCGAAATGATCTTGCCAAGCTCCTTTGATCCAGTAACATCAACGACATGCCGCATCTGGATCAGAAGAGTTTGGGGAGATTTGAGCAAAATATGCTGGAAAGGGATCAATATACAGTTTGGGGTATGAGGAGCAACAGCAAATGTTCGGATGCATCGCATATTTCCTTCTGAATTCTCTTTACACATAAATAGTTGAATTCGTCACATCACTTTTTGAAAACAATCATGTCGGGGCTCGAACCCGAGATCTCCCGGTCCCGAAGTGAGCAGCGTACGACGATCTGTTATTTGGAAATGGGATGGAACCAAATAGGAAATTCCGAAGCTACTCATTATTGGATAGGTAAAACCCTCAAAGGTGATATTTGCAGTTGAGTGCTGCTCCACTCACTTTAGGTCCATAGTCCTATGACCTAATTGTTAAACTTAAAGAAGGTAAAAGTTTTGTTTAACTCCTCTCGGAAAGCACTTTTGACTCGTTCTTTGTTGTCATCATGCTCACCAGTCATTTAAGGACCATCTTTCACAAACTCAGTGTTACAGTAGTGCTCGAAATCATTGTTCATTGGTCAGACTTTAGTTAGAAAATTTAGGCCTACAACGTAATTACAAATTCCACAAAGTCTTGCTCTGCGATCTGCTTGCAGTAATTAAAAAACGAGAAAGAACGCATTAGAATGATTATGTAAAAAGTATATTGAGAGTGAAGAGGGAACGCGACCATCGACTTTAATGTAGACGCAACAGATGCCGCATGGTGGTGAGGATAGTCATCCTTTACAGTACCTCAACCACAACATATTGGGGGGTAAGGGGCAACCTACAAGTGGGCGGTTGCTTGGGCGTGTGAGAACATTAGCCTCTGACGGGTCAATTGCCTACAATGGGACCGATGTCACCATGCATACATTTTCGATGCCGGCGCATCAAACAACTTAAGAGAACGAAGCTTAGTCTCGTTGAACTTCGTGGAAGGTGACACTCTACGAAGCATGGTGTATGTCCAGTTAGCAACGGGTGGAACCGTGGAAATGTCAAAAACGTGTGATACTAACGCGCTTTGAAGTAGACGAACTTCATTTGAGCATGAATATATCGTCCGCAAATTCTCAAACATCAACCAACAGTTGCCTGGGATTACTATGTCGATCATGTGTGGCAATAAAACAGGGACCTATCACCCTGTTAGTAGTTCAAGTGGATACACTCACTGCGTTTGCCGGAGTAGTGAGTAGCAATGGCACCACCAGCTCTGACATCTTTTCGCAATATTTCGGCGGGTCAAGTGACGAAGAAGTAGAAAAAACAGCTGCGTGAAGAAGTGACCGGCACGGGCAATAAAAATCGTCGTATTGAAGTACTCCCAACAGGCGAACCTCGTCCTGAGGAATAAATAACAGTAGCCACTGTGAAAAACAAACAGGTCAGACGAGCTGATCTGACTTTATCCCAAAGCACGTTGGGACTATCAATGTCCTAACGCAAATAGAGACCGGATTATCTATCCAGTCTCCAACGCTCAGTAACCTTCCAAAGTTTATGCTTAATCAACAAGCTCAGTGAGTTGGAGGTGATGGACTTCGACCTCTTAGTTGAACAAGTTTGTAAATAACTTATACGACGATCTCATCAAACGCAGAAGAAGTTGAAGAAGTTTGCATCCAAAAAGATAAAGGGAATGGACATAAGATAGACCTCGTGCTAAGCACGACCTATTGTGTCACGCGGCAATGGGTTTTACCGCGTCATCAGGTGAAAGAAAGCAGTTCCTGAAACTCACCGTAAGACAGGGAGTCCACCTAACCGCACCTTCTGAGTATAGGAATAGTACAGTAGAACCTGTCA
>CM047590.1:4018950-4031308 GCA_026184515.1 Peronosclerospora sorghi
ACCTGTCAGATTTAATAACCTGTTAGAATTAATAACTTAGGGGTGGCACCGAGGCTATTAAATTTGACAGGTTCTACTGTATTATAAAAATCCAAGCAAGAAGCACATCAATGCTTTGTGTGCGCCGGATAGTAATCACAGATTGAAAGTCACACAGTTTTGTTAGTGGGCCTTCTGTCACAATTAGATAGGCTGAAAAATATCCACGGAATCAAACAAACGACTAAAAATTATTGCGACATACATGTACGTGATTTATAATGAACAGGCTCCTAAAATTTCAGACCCCGACAAACTCCCCTTGTTCTTCTTGAGACACCATTAAAGCAAAAAAATCTCTTCTCAAGACACCATATGACCCTATAATTCCCTTATTGCGTTCCACCTTAAGCACATTGAACAAAGAAATAAAGTAAGCAGTTTAGAGTATTGTCGTAGACTTGTAGTCATTCGAAACACTTAGCTTAGAAGTTGTGGTGTCCGACATTTAAAGTGCCATTTGCGCCACAAGCGAGATAAACACCGAGTCGTTGATGAAGTTTCAGAAATCGATTTTTGAATGTCTCAGCTTCAAAAAGTACGTCTGTATCTCGTAATACTGAATTACTGCATGATCAATCGCAGCATGAGCACGTCGGCAACGTATTCGCTATTACTTTTGACGAAAAACCGGGATATATGTATAGGGACTGGCTATTTCCACCACCCCCTCCACTATTTCCACCCCACCCCTAGCATCCTCACCACCTCTGCGCGCTTGCACCAACTTCCCCGCTGCACGACCCTACTTTCAGCACTTCAACCAACAACGCTAAGCAGTGTCTTTAAGGTCAGGAAGCGCCCTGTCAGCTTGATTCGTGTTCTAGTATAGTGCTTCTTTTTTTTCCACGCTCCCATGTTGACTGACGATCATGCGGTCCACGTTGACGTTGACGGTGGCGGGCATGTTCTGCTATCTCCCCTCTCCATAAAACAGGACCTGCAGAATAAAAAAATGGTTCTGACACGTGAATATGCAACAGCAGTGCAGTCAAAAATTGATAAACGTTCCAGGTGGGCTGAATGGCTACTTCTGCAGTCATGGATAGTAGACCAACACCACGGTACTGAGCGATTATTGAACTAGTTTTTACCCACTTCAGTGGTGAAAAAACGGACGTAGAGACTGTTCCTGAGGACTCCTCATCGTTGGGCTTAGCGTATGGAAGGTATGGAGCCGTCTGATTTGCTAATACACACAGACCAACTGTGTAGAACCTGAACATCGTCACGCTGACGTTCTTTGTGACTTCAGGGACGTGTCAAGCGAGAAGAGCGAAGTAGGAGCAGCAGAGACTATGTTGAGCTTGGCACTAGCATCAACAACCGCAGAGAAAAGCGAAACGTTAGAAGAAATTGAACTCGACGACAGCGAAACATTTGCATCACGGAGTGCGCTGGAAACCCACGTAGAAAAGTATGCGTATCGGCACGGTTTCCAAAGCACCATCCTGCGTTCCGACACCAAAAGATGTCGAGTAACAATCGGCTGTGACAGGGGTACCAATTATCGCAACCGTGGTCAGAATCCGAATGAGGCAAAACGGCGAAATTCAGAGACCCTAATGCACGACTAAACTCTTTTGCTTTGCTACCACTCGGTAAGATGACAAAGGTAGCGACAAGGATGATTCGAATCGATGTTCTGCATCTGCTGTCCATTAGCTCATATTTGCAGCCGCTTAGTTTTGACCTTGGTGATTAATATCATAGTAATTCAGTTTTTCGTCCACCAAAAATTGGGGGTGGTGGAAATAGTCGAGGGGGTGGTGGAAATAGCCAGTCCCTATGTATATTTTCAGGAAAAACTTATTTGCCCGCCTCATTTGCTTATTTGCCCGCCACTTGCCCTACCCCTACCCTACGGGGGGGGGGTAAAACGAAGCCGTGTTTTCGAAACAGTCACTCCAACGAACGATGCTGGGGCGTGGCGCGTTTCGTGGCGTCTTGTGTGGACGTGTCCAGACGACGCGCACGATGGCGACGAATGCACGTGCTAATCCCGTGCTGCGTCCGATTCACTTTGAGATCGATACCGATGTACGTACGTGCGTGTGGTTGGTAGGACGTACTTTCGTGATCTCACCGTTGTTTTGTAGGTCTGTTAGGAGAAGGGGGACCGGCCGTTTCGGATTGTTGGGGCCCGGGACGTCGAAGTGCAAGACTGGGAGTATCCCACGCGTATCGAGGCCGAGCAAAGACAAAGTCTCGCGTCGTGCGGAATCGGTTTGGGTATCCGAATTTTCTCAGCCTCTGGGTGGACAAGCTCGACCAAGTGGAAGCGTACTTGCAGCAAGAGAACGTGCCGTATACGAGTGACGGCATTGTGAAAGGTCCGGAAGTACACGATGTGATGGTCATTTAGCCCCGAGCCGATGGCAGCATCCTCGCGTTCTTCAACTAGTTCGATAACCCAGCCATGGTCGAGCTCGTGCAAGCGACGCCAAAGATCATTCAAGCGTTTGAAGACGGCAACAAGACTGTGACATAACGTTGAAAGAGAAAGAACGGTTAGTAAAACTACAGATTCTGTTAATTCCAACCCTCTGGTTACCAGCACGTGTGCATGCAAGAATAAAATGACTGCAGGGCAGAAAATACCGGGAGAACCGGTCGAACGATGAGTCGACAAGTGATGATTATTGCTCGACAGATGCCGATTTTTCTGTGACCAATGCAGTTAGAAAACTGAGGTGGAATTTTTGGCTACAGATGGTACGTGATCACCTTGTCAGTGGTATTCGACCAGGTATTAGGTTTTTCATTTAAGTAAAAGCTTTTATATATTCACGTTCACGCTTAAAAATCACAATAAAGTAAAGGGCACCACTATTGCCACAGACGTTTTTATATTGCCACAGACACAACCACCACAGCCAATCGGAAGCCCCGTCGCCTTGGTTATAAACATAAGTTGATATTTTTTTTGTTTCTTGACATAAACTTTATCAGAAGCCGAATTAGAAGATGGACGACGATGTCAAGTCCGCGGAAAATGCCATAAATGTGCGTGGGTGTCATTGATTACCATAATGTACTTACTTTCATTTCCTATTTCTCATTTACATGATATGTATAATACTTTCTCGTCTTTTTTTATCTTTCCGTTCAGGACCGAGGTGTCAACCTGGACTTCGGTATGTCTATATATATACGCATAAATCCTACGTGCCGTAACGTTGGTTTTTAGTGCTTCTGAGTAGTATAGGCTTCAGTAGTCGATGTCGACGAGTATGGACTTATGTCCCCAAAGGCTCGAGATACTAGTACACTTATTGGATCTGAAGACAACAAGACTGGACGATACGTCGGACATTCAGTAACGTCTGATACAAGCAATATTGCCGTTCAAAAAGATCCGACATTTGCTGAGCTATCATTGAAGTCACCAGATGCGTATGGGCCGTTTTGGTTCTCAACGACTCTCATCTTTTCTTTGGCATCGTGCACCAATGCGGCATCTTTCCTTGATTACAATGGAAAAACAGAAGACTGGTAGTATGATTTTAGTCGTCTCGCTTCCGCTTACACACTCGTCGGAATATTTTTCTTGGGCCTACCCATGCTCATCTGGATCGTGGACAAATATTTCCAGGTGCACATGACTATGCTTTTTCTCATGTGCATCTATGGTTACTCGTCGACTGTGTTCATAAGTATTATACATAGCATGTAAATGAGAAATAGGAAATGAAAGTAAGTACATTATGGTAGTCACTGATACCCACGCACATTTATGGCATTTGCCGCGGACTTGACATCGTCGTCCATCTTCTAATTTGGCTTCTGATAAAGTTTATGTCAAGCAACAAAAAAATATTAACTTACGTTTATAACCAAGGCAACGCGGCTTCCGATTGTCTGTGGTGGTGGTGTCTGTGGCAATAGAAAAAAACGTCTGTGGAAATAGACAAACGTCTGTGGAAATAGACAAAACGTCTGTGGCAATAGTGGCGCCCTAAAGTAAAACGACATATTGGTATTGCTGAATGGGTAGGAGTAGGGATAGGGCAAGTGGCGGGCAAATAAGCAAATGAGGCGGGCAAATAATTTTTTCCTATTTTCATTTATAGCATTGATAATTTAGTACTTTTAAAAGATAAGATAGCGTACTTAAGGATTATAGTACCTACTATTAGGTACGTATAAGTACTGTTGGACACACGACAGATATAGGATCCCTACAACTTCAACTCTTATACAGGTTAGGATAGATAATAAATTCTCAACACATATTGATCGGACAAGTCCTTGACTTGGTTATCTTCACGTAATGTCTGTGGACTCTCTTGAGGTATTGTTCTCATCGTTAACGGATATTTGGTTGCGATAAAATTCAACGAAGACAAAATCAGTATATTTAAGGTATTAAACGACATCTACGACTCAAGTTTGTACAAAGCTATGCAAGTATGTATCTCAAAACATTTCAACAGGTCAATTTCTTCTCACTTCCTGTAAACACAATTGGCAAATGATTGTCGAATGAGTGACACTCGATAACTTCGCCTGTAAATTGAGTCATTTTCACTCTTTTGTTTTGCGTCAAATGGACTACAGATTTTTATCAGAATAACGAGATCTCCATGATTGCGACGTGGTCTTTTTGGACCACATAAAACGAATAATACTCGTAACATAAGGCAACAGATAGTATTTTGCTGCAACATGGCCCGAACGAAGTTGAAAGGCGACATTTAGGGACAGGCATGGGACAATGTCTTGTTACTGTTGAAATTTTTCAGCATCCATCCTTGCGTAGATAGTTGGAAACTTGAGCCGTAGATGTATATTTAAGCTTTCAATATACTGAAATCGTATATGTCGTATAATATCTCGACCAGAAATCTGTCGAGTATAAGAACAACACCGGTAGACACCTCGCCAAGTCAGGGACTTAATCAATGGAACGTGTTTTAAGAAGTGATTAGCTAACCTAACATGAAATATGTTAGAATATGATGATGTGCTGAAGCGTTTCGATATTCTAAGTATGATACATAACCACGACAAGTTCAGAAAATAGGTGTACACAAACTTTATAATTTGTGAAGGACTATAATTTAGTATAGTAAAAATATATCACTTTTACATTTTCTTCTTTAACTGTTTAACTGACGCAAACTTCTTAAGCGCACGCTACTTTTTCGCGCACTCTGACTTCGAACCAAGAAGTGATTGTGAGTGAGGACAGTGGATTTCTCGTTTAGAGTTACGTATGTAGAGTGCATACAGGTTAGTTCCTCGACTAGATTTATTAGACACCTGCAGGTTGATTACGCATACGCACGTGGAGGCTTTAAGTTAGGAGCGAGTGGAACACATAGCTGTATTACGATTACGACATGGTAAAAGAGAAGATTGCGCAACAAAATATGCGTAAGACGTTGAAGTTATAGCGAACTTCTCACCTGTTGTGTATCCTACACCACTTATCAGTACACAAAACATATGTACTCAAATTCGAGTACGAGTATATATTGTTTACTAATACAGACAAACCTCTCTAAATATGCCCTATTTGGAAATTAGCCAGCCTTATGATTAAGAAAGGGTGATCACTTTGTCGTTATAGTTCGTTTGAGCACTTGATGGTAAAATGCAAAGCAAATTTATTTGAGGTCCTTAGTTCTCTCATTGCTACGTCTAAGCCTGGATTGTTCTAGAAGTTTCTAGAGCATGACGTCATTCATGACGTCATCGTATGATGTCACTCTCCCCAACTTATGTTGAACACTCAACTTGATATCCAACACACAACTTAGCATCACATGGTTGCTTGTCGAGGCGTCACTACATCACTCTTGACAACACTCCCACTGGACTAGTCAGCGACTATGATGCACAACTTGGTCCTGAGAGCGTCGAACTGTTGTGCTGCAATCGGCTTCGTCATTATGTCTGCTAGCATGTCAAGCGTCGAGATATACTGCAGTACCACTTGACCATCCTCAACCTTCTCGCGGACAAAGTAATAGCGAGTGTCGATGTGCTTGGTTCGCTTGTGAAACTCAGGATTCTTGGCCAACGCGATGGAGCCTTGATTGTCCTCGTAGATTTTCACCGCTTCATCACTTGTCATATCGCCTAGATCACACAAAAATACCTTGAGCCATACTTCCTCTTGCGTCGCTTCCGATAGCGCCATGTACTCAGCTTCAGTCGACGAGAGTGCTACGGTGCGCTGCTTCTTGATTCGCCAGCGGATGCATCCACCGTTCATCATAAATGCATAGCCGCTTGTGCTCCGTCGCGAGTCGATGTCACCGGCCCAGTCTGCTCCGAGTAGCCTTGTAGTCCTTCATAGTTACTCGCTTGAAACACTAGGCCGTGTGTTTTCATGCCTTGAATGTAACGGAGGACTCTCTTGAGTGCCTGCCAATGTGTCGGACAAGGTCCGCTGCGAACTGGCTCAATACTCCCACTGCTGCTGCTAGGTCCAGACGAGTGCCAACCATGAGGTACATGAGGCATCCCACGGCGTTCCGGTACGGGACATTCGCCATGTTGCTTTCGTGTTTGCAACCTCCCTTGCACATGGCCTTGGTCAGCTTTAGACCTGGATCCTGCGGCGTCTTCACAGAATTGCTCTCATCCATCTTGAACTTCTCCAGGATGTCCTTCGCGAACTTGGTCTGCCGAACCTACACCTTCGCGGTTGTCATTTCTTGCTCGATTTCCATACCGAGGAAGTACTTGAGCTGGTCCATGTCGGTCATCTCTAACCGGTCACTCAGCGCTTGCTTCACGTTCTTCAGCATCTTGTCGCTGCTACTGGCGAGGACCAGATCATCCTCGTAAAGCGCCACGATTATCATGTCGTGGCCGTCACGCTTCAGGTAGATGCAGTGGTCGGACTCGAACTTCTTGAATCCGAGCTTCAGCATGAAATCGTCGATCGTCCTGTTCCACATTCGTGGCGACTGTTTCAGTCCGTACAGAGAGCGCTTGAGTTGGCACACATAATCAGGCCGATCTTCGTACACGTATCCGTCCGGCTGCAACATGTAGATGTCCTCGTACAGCAAGCCGTTGAGGAACGCAGTCTTCACATCCATCTGATGCACCGTGAGCTTGTACTTGGCTGCCAAACTCAGCAAAATACGGATCGACGTGAACTTGGCCACCGGTGCAAACGTCTCGTCATAGTCGATGCCGTACTTCTGTGAGAACCCCTTTGCCACCACCAGTCGCGCCTTGAAACGTTCAATCTCACCACACTGGTTCTCCTTTACGCGGAACACCCACCTGCAGCCGATCGCTTTGCGTCCCTTCGGCATAGGTACCAGATCAACTCTCGTTCTTGCGGAGCGACTCCACCTCCGAGTCACACGCCTCTTTCCACTTGCTCGCGTCGTCGGATTCCATCGCCGACTTGAACGTCGTCGGCATCTCTCCCACTGAATACACGATGTACGCAGCCTCGAAGTTTTCATTCTCTTGCGCCGCGAGAGACATATCGTTCAACGGCTTCTGTAGAGGCGGCACCGCTTACCGCTTGTCGTTCGGGATCTCCACGGCGTTTTCTAGAGACTGCGTGAGCGAATGTCGTTTGCTGCCGGGCTCAAGGTCATGCTTCCGCACAGCTTCTTCTCCTTCATTATCATCCGATTCGGACGGAGTTCCTTCGTCCGTGGTGTCTTCGTCATCGTATGTCGGAAGATCCATCACCTCCTTCGAAGCGTAGTCTCGTCTCCCACCGTTGAAGACGTCCTCCATGAACTGCGCGTCGCGGCTCACCAGCACGCGACCGCTCTTGATCTCTTCAAACCGGTACGCTTTCTTGTGCTCATAGTATCCGAGGAACCGACAGAGAACCAACCGAGCGTCGAATTTCGACCGCTTCTCCTTTGGCACGTTCACGAACGCGTGGCACCCGAACACCTTGGGGTTGGTCAGAAAAGGCTTCTTGCCGGTCCAAATTTGATACGGCGACTTGTCGTGGATGACGGCGAGCGTCAGACACCGATTTATAATTAACATGGCCGTCATCACTGCTTCGCCTCAGTACCCTTTTGATAACCCGGCGTGCTCCATCATGCAGCGTGCGCACTCCACCAGCGTCCTGTTCATCCGTTCTGCCACTCCGTTCAGCTGAGGCGTGTATGGCGGTGTGAACTTCTGCTCAATGCCGCGATCCGCACACAGCTTGGCCATCGCACCAGAAGTGTACTCGTCGCCGTTGTCGCTCTTAAGCACCTTCACTCGCTTACCGGTCTGTGCCTCAGCAAACGCGACGAGCGCAGCCAACTTGGCAGCCACATCCGACTTGTTCCGCAGCAGTTATACCACGCAGAAATGCGACCTGTCTTCGATGAACGTCACAAAGTAGCGCTTGCCTCCTAACGTTGTCGTCTGCATCGGGCCGCACACGTCGCTGTGGACTACCTCCAGCACTTGCTTCGCACGGTTCGTCGACGACTTCATAAAGCTCACTCGCGTCTGCTTGCCGAGCGTGCACCCGTCGCACACCTCCCACTGCTACACCGACGTCATGTGAGTGCCAGTGCCGTAGACCTTCTTGACGATGGCGTGGAGACCACTATGGGCGATGTGTCCAAGTCGAAGGTGCCAGAGGTACGACGTGGTGTCCACTTGGCGATCCTTCGAGCTTGCCGCATTTGCCTCGTCAGCAGGTGTCTTCGGAGTCATGCACAACTTGAAAAGTCCTTTGCCTTCGCGAGCGCCGAGTTTTCACTTGATACCCTTCGTTTCCGCTAAGCACTCAAATGTTACTGGTCCAACGTCCTCGGTGAAGCGGCCGTCGGGGAACAGATTGCGAGATAGCTTCGGGATGTGCCACACGCCCGTGAGTACTCCCTTCTTCATGCCGCATGGAGTCTGCATCGACATCACAATGTCGCCGCTTCCCACCGCCTGAACCACGCCATCATCCGCCAGATGCACGTCCACCGGAGAGATCTTCTTGTAGTTCCTCATGTACTCCCTTGAGTACGTCATGTGCTGCGTCGCACCCGAGTCGACCAGCCACATGCCGCTTGGCTTGGAGGCACCTGTGTCACCACCAACCGATAAGAGAAAGTCGCCAGAGTCGTCTTCACCCTGCGCGACGCTCGCTCGTTGCTGCCTCTGCCGCCCCCATTCTCGCGGATTCGCACCGGACACTTGGAGATCCAATTTCCGTGCTCGCCGCAGTAGTGACAGGCGCTCGTCCTCTTCCCTTGCGCTTGATGTCCCTTGCGCTTCCCGTTGTCGCTTATCATGAACGCTTGACCTTGAGCGTTCGCAGTTCCGTTAGAACCTCCACCTTGTTCGTTGCGCTTCATATCCTCATGCAGTAGCCGCGACGTCACGAGTTCCCACGTCAGCGAGTCGGCTCTCGATTCCAACGCCGTGATGAGGAACTTGTACGCGTCTCTCAGACTTCTCAGAAGCGTGATCGGCAAGTCATCCTCGCTGAACGTAGCTCCCACTGCGTCGAGCTGCTCCGCCAGAGTCTTGAGCTTGTTAATGTGCTCCAGCGCATCATCACCTTCATCCATCATCGTCGTGAAGAAGCGTCGACGAAGGAAGAGCTTATTTGCCAAACTCTTCTTCTCGAAGTGTCCTTCCAGTCTTGACCATGCATCGAACGCATCCTTTGCCGAGCGAACCAGCGGCAGCTGCGAATCCTCCATCGCGATACAGATTATTGCCAGTGCCTTGCGAGACTTCCTTTTGAATGTCCCATCGTCCAGCTTCGTAGCGCAGTGCTCCATCTTGATCTCTCCACACGTCACTTCCCACAGGTCGCGCTCCTCAAGCACCATGCGCATCTTGAATTTCCACGTATGGAAGTAACCTCCATCAAACTTGTTGATTCGCGAGGTCGTCAAGGCGGGGTCCATAGTGAAGGCGAAGTCGGAGTCTTGATCAGGGAAGACGGGGCTTGGTCTCATAACCTGTTGTTATAGGTCATTTGAGCACTTGATGGTAAAATGCAAAGTAAATATATTTAAGGTCCTTAGTTCGCTCATTGCTACGTCTAAGCCTGGATTGTTCTAGAAGCTTCTAGAACATGACGTCATTCATGACGTCATCGTATGACGTCACTCTGCCCAACTTATGTTGAACACTCAACTTGATATCCAACACACAACTTAGCATCACGTGGTTGCTTGGAGAGGCGTTACTACAGCACTCTTGACAACAAACTTATGGAGGATAACTCTCCTGATGCTTTATTAGGCTCGTAAAGGTTGAAAAATGAGCACTAGAGCGTTGTTCCCGGAGTTACCGCGCAAACTTCCTTCCATTAAGCATTCCAAGCGTTTATTTCACTAAAGATCCGATCCTAAGGAGTTATGATCACGGCAACGACAGATCCCTGCCTCTGGAGGACTCCCCCGAAGGCCTCTGCGCTGACTGGAAGAATCTCATTATGGTGGACTGGACTTTTCTATAGTCCATAAATGCTCGCAGATCTTTCTCGAGTTCCTTCCACTTTTCCAGCATTTGCTGAGTGTCTTGGTCGGATTGGATCAAGTACAACTTGAGGACGTTCAAAGATTCTTTGGTTTGCGCTTCGGAAACACGCTCCATTATCTCCGACACGGCACTGACTTCCGACTCAGCGTCTTCTTCCGCCCATTCTTGAAAAAATTGCGCGACAATGTCCTCCTCGGATGCCGTGCCGAATACATCGTCCTTGTAGCCGGTGCGTATACGCACGGTGAGGCTAGCGCACAGAGGAAGACTCTTCCTTAAAGAGGTAGCTACCGCTACTTAGCCGATACGCCCTTGTAAAGGGCTTAGTAGGAGAGTTCTCCTACTCGGGGCCAAGATTCCCGGGTTGGTTTACGACTTATCCTTAACGGCTGTATTCCCTTTACGGGATGTAAGTAAAGGGAGGGCTCCCTCTTACCTACGACGCACACTGCGTGCGCGACCGGTCGATGTCGTACGTCCGCAAAATAGAGTGAAATGTAAACTGAATATATTTAATATGTAATTAGCCTAAATTAATTTAAACTAATGTAAGCTATATTTAATACTAAGTAGAATATTCCTAATTCGTACCTATCTAAAATGTAGTGTACACACCTGTGTACTGACACGTGGATGGCTGACACACCACCACACCAAGGGCCCCTGCCCTGATTGGTTAAAATAACCAAAGGTTCAGAACCTTTCAAACCGGCCAATATTGACCTCAACCGTGGTGTACTCATGTACACCAACACTAAATGTAACCCGAATGTAACCTCGTTACATCCTCCCCCATCAAGACTATTGCATACGCAATAATCAAAATCTTGTTGGAGAACTCCAACGCCATTTCCTCTGGCCCTCCATATGTACACCTCCAGTGGTGCTATGGCGTCTCCTCTAGAAGAGGTAGAATACTCCGAAAACTCGGAGGTGGATGCCCTTGGGGATACCTCCACAACGGTTAGCCTCTCCAACAGCGCCGAACGGCGTTTTCGGCAGCCTAATCCGTTCCCCACACGTGGAAAAAATGCGCTAACCAGTGCGCCACCCCTGCCCATATCGGATGATACATCCGAATCGCCAAAGGCGATCGTCACTAATGAGCTGGACGCAGCTCAAGACACTCAACTTGCCGAACAGGCACTAAGGGCTGCGTTACGCGCCCCCAAACGCCCGTCAAGGGCGGCTTATAATTTGATGGTCCCCGTGACCTTCCAAGGTGGGCCAGGCGTTTGGTAAGGACCAGTTTAGCGTCCTATAGCCCTGTCCCCGCGGCTGAACAGCCGTATCAACGCAAACGCCGTGAGAAACTCCGGCAACAACTGCTTGCACAAAAGCAGTTCACTAGCGTCTCATACCGAGAGCGCTTAAACAGGCAGGCAAAGGGTGCCCCTGTTGAGAACCTCCGCGAGGTTCCTTTCGTTCTTTATCCGGGAGAAAGTGCTGATGATGCAGAGAAGAAGTTCCGCGCTTGGGCGGAAGGGTAAAAGCTTCTCCCCAGCTTCGATGAGCTGCATGACAGCTATTCCCGTCGATACATTTGGGTGGAGAGGGTGTTGCGCCTGACATTTGCCAAATCCAAAGCAATGGAGCAATTACGTGCTCCGTATCGCACGCGCTACGCCAGCGTCCCTGTCTCCACCATGGTGTCCGAAGAAAGTGTGAGCGTCACATCTGCCTCCGGCGAACTCCCACTTATCGGGAGTGAAGGGGCTTCCCATTCCCCTCTGGTCGTTGACCTACAGCGGGATTCTCCCGCTCAAAAGCTTCAACGACGTCGCGGCAATCCTGCCGTAGGGGAGTCTCGAACTCCCACGAACTCTGTGAGTGTGGATAACCTTTCCACTTCACCAGATACTGGGTTTGACCCCGATGATGGCGTCGCGCC
>CM047590.1:4031318-4092736 GCA_026184515.1 Peronosclerospora sorghi
GGGCCCCTGCCCTGATTGGTTAAAATAACCAAAGGTTCAGAACCTTTAAACCGGCCAATACTGACCTCAACCGTGGTTTACTCATGTACACCAACACTAAATGTAACCCGAATGTAACCCCGTTACAGTCCTCGTCAGCCGAATTTATGATTTCCTCCAATGTCATCATATTGAAGAGTTTAAGCCGCGTCATTTCTCTCTCCAGAACGCTCAACGCATTGTCGTCGTTTTCGGCCGCCGTCTTTCGAGGAGAGCTGTTGAGTTCTGTTTGATGAAGGGCCGGAAGTATGTTGGTAGTACTCCAGCAGTTCCTTATGCATAAGGGAGTAACTTCGTTCCATGCGTCAACGACAAACTCTGACGCCTCCATAATGTTGATCTTTCGGTACTCGTTCTTTGCTTCGTAGCGCTTAATCATTAAGCCGATCTATTTCTCCGGTACTTGACCTTGAAGCTGTTTACGATGCCCGCGTCCAAGGGCTGAATCTTGCTGGTTGTATTCGGCGGCAAGAAGAGCAGCTCAACATTATCGAATGTTTTTGAGACCACATGGGGCGGGGAATTGTCCAGCAGCAGCAAGACCCGCCGGCGCTGCATCCCCACCAGTCATTAAAACTTCCCAGCCATCGCTGGAAGACCTCAGAAAGCATCCACGCCAGCTGGTTCGCTTCGTAATCAAATCCCAGATTCTTGACGTTTACGTTCCGGGATGCCCTGGGATTCTTCGACTTGTGGATAATCATAGGCCTGAACTTCCGCGTTCCGGTGGCATTGCAGCACAGGGCCACGGTGAGGCGATTTTTGTCTTTCTTCTTGCTCTCCAGTTGGTGCGTTGCCAACGTTGCGATCTGGCTGCATGTTGAAGAACAGGCCGGTCTCATCCATGTTGAAAATGTTGTCAAGCTCATATTCTTCAAGCCTTTCTCGAAGTCGATGAAGCTGATAATGGATAGCCTCGTTATCGGCATCTCCAGATTCTCCATGCATCTTGTGACACTTGATGTCGTGTCGTTTCTTGAATTTCTCCAACCATCCGTTGGGAAACTTGAGCTCTTTCTCAGCTGGATCCTTCACCGATCAAAGAACTTCTGTGCCATTTGCCGTATCCCTTCGCCGGTTATAGGCAGCGCATGGTGAGCGGATTGAACCCATAGCAATAGGGCTTTGTCGACCTTAGGATGATCACACTTTCTCACCCTGTGCAGGTCGCTGGATGAGTCGTTGGCAGCCAGAATCGACGCCTCGCTTTTCCGCAGTCTTGTAATCGAGATCAGCGCAAGAATCACGTTGTACCGACTCTTGATGAAGGAGGCAACCTCCTCTCATGTCCAGTTGGGATTTTTCCTCCACTCGAGCAAAACTTCTTTCTTTTGGCGAATGGTCATCAACTGATGAGACGCGTGAGCCGGCCGCTTTCCACGTGCTTTCTCGCCATGTTTAGGCGTGATTGATGGGATTCAGTATTACTTTGCTGTGAGATGATTCTTGAAATGTTTTTGTCGCACCATACCGCCTGTTGGTGATGAACGTACGTGTAGGGTAGGTGGCAGATTGCAAAGTGATCGTATTTGTGTTTTACCTATCTACTGCTTATGCACTACGTAAATTGCTACGTATCTAAAACATGCATTCTTATTGGTCCACGTGTTCTTCAGCTTCCAGTCCTGTTGCAGAGAAGACAGCTGGAAGGTTTAGGGCTTCTTGGATGTCGGTAAGCATTTCTTCTAGAAATTTCTTGATCCTTCCATAACAGATAAGGGCTAACCTCTGAACAATTATCTAGTATAGCAGTTAACATGTTACAGTCCGCCTTTTGTAACACTCGATATCTGCTGTGAGGTGGATCAGACACGGTCCGATCTACAGCCAATGAAGCTCAGAGCTAAATTGAACGGCCCAGAGTATTCTATGTAGCCACACCGTCAAATAAATGAAGGTAGAGTATTTGATATGTGATCGGATAAGGGATAAATCGCCATGCTATTTACAATGGGATCAAGATTCAATAATCAAGCCAATCAGGACAGAGTCCATGATCAGAACGACATTACTCCTTTTCCTTACCCTGCGTCAATGAGTATGTCGTCCTCTACATCTGTTTCTATCAACTCATTAAACCTCGAGCAAGCCTTTGGGGTAATGAGCATCCCTGTGAGACCGCACCAAGAATCATGGACATGGCAACCTTCACCCAGCTTAACCGACTATCACATATGGAGGTTTCTCTTATAAGGGTCTTCTTGTAGGGCTTATCATTTAGACATTTAGAGAGGTTTTAGTATGGGTCGCCCTACCCGCACCCCCCTCTACCCTAGGGGCACCCCCCACGTGACTTTCGACCAATAGAGATGAATATTGCTACTACTAATAAAAGTAGGCCCCGACTAGGGGCACACCCCACTTTTGCTAGGGGCACACCCCGTCGATGCACCCAACCATATTGGTCTAATCTTTCATCAAGGGTTGTGGAGCTTAAGAAATTACCCCTCCTGCAAATGGAAAAAAATGGCGTCGTCTCTCTTTCCGCATTTTGGCAACGTGTTTGGCACACCCAGCGCGACCGGCCGTGTATGCTCGAAGCTTCACCTGCCTATCCACTATTTGATCTAACCTCCCTATTGGTACCTCTAACAGAATGAACTGGTATCTTTCAACGCTGGCAAAATGACCGTCAATCCCACGGCGAATGGAAAGTTTTTGGTCACACCGCAGTTGGATAAGGGAAAAGTTTGTCTCCCGCGTGGAGATGATCAACTGCTGCACTTTCAGTGGGTGGACCGCCAGACTGGAGCCAGCCCGGAGGATTTCATTATTTTCCCAGATGATTCGCACTTTGCTAAGTGGACACCGGCCGCCCCAACGATCGTGTTTACATTCTGCAAAACAAAAATTCGTCGCGCCGTTTCTTTTTCTGGATGCAGGTAAAAAGCAAACATGGGTTGTCGCACATATTTGGCCGCATGGGATTTAAAGAATCGATGCGTGGTTTTGCATTAGAACAAAGACGCGTCTCGGGACGAGGAGCTGGTGAAAAAAAGTAAACGATTCGATGAATAACGCGCAAGCTGTTTCCAGAAGCGACGGCGGCCGTGGCGCCGGTAATAATGTGCAACTGGATCATAATGCTCTCATGAAAATGTTGGGTGCCATGGGCGCGGGAGATCAAAGCAGCGAATGCCAAATTATTGTGACCACAGCTTGAGTCAAAGTGACGGAAGCTGCCGTCGCAGTAGAGTAGAAGCGACCAGTGGCTACTGTTTCCATGCAGTGTTTCATTGTCTGTCACTGGAATGATATAGAGGTGCCGGCGAGCGAGGTCCAAGCCTTTGGCAAGTTCGCGGTACTCATCTTCATCCTCGCACTGATGCAACAGACACGAGACCACAGCCGGGTCCATGAGCAGCACGGATTTCGATGCGCGCGTTTGCGTTAGATATTGAAAGTAAAAGTTTATCTCATTGTCGTTGAGCCACTGGCGATTCCGGAAAAGTGCTAAATTCCGATTCATAGAGTTGCACGTCGTGGTAATTGAGCACTTTCTTTGCCATGCGTTGATGAACGTTATTTTCTACCAATTTAGTATATATCTCCTGAACGTAGAAAGGAATGATGAATCCTTTATTGTACGGGTTTTGCCCCTACCAAAAGTGGGGTGTGCCCCTTTCAAAAGTGGGGTGTGCCCCTAGTCGGGGCCATAAAAGTATCAAGCCCCGACTAGGGGGCCAATCCGGTTCAGTGCGCCCCTAGTCGGGGCCTTCCTAAATTTATTATACAGCGGTTCGTACACTTTTATGTGGAAGCGCTCACTTCGCGACGCCGTGGTGCGCTGCCATGTCGGCAATCTTCGAGTATCCGGATTAGTGGCTCGCACTGTTATGGAGGAAGTAGCGCGACGATGGCGCTTACCTCTTGAATCTGAGGGAACGAAGCTATGGGGTGAGTACATGACTGGGACGGCAATGCTTGGCTCCTTCTTTAAAGGCGAAGAGCGTGTAAAAGTGATAATTAAGACACCAACCATCCAGGAGCTGTACGTGGAAGCAATGGCTGTTTGGAGAAGTTCGAGGTAAAGCCACCTATACGGATCTGTCTCGTGCTGGATCACCGGAACGCGCGGGATCTATGCACATCTCGAAGGTTCTGTACGGCGCTGCCAAACCGTATAATACATCCATCGAGGCATCTGGAGTACCTGAAGTGGACTGGCAGAGGTTTTTCGATGTACCGGAGCAGGTTCCTACGATCGTTCGAATCGATAGTGTCGCCACTAACGACGACACACGCAGCTGTGACGTCATTGTCCAGAAAATGCCCCCAACAATATCAGATGAACGCCAGTATGACCTTGAGGAGCTCGCGTTTGACAAGCTGCCATTTCGAGCTACAGAGATGAAAACAATCACGGATATCCTCGAGTACCTCAACGCACTGATTCCAGGCGCCGAGATTACGGATAAGAAGTGTAAGCGCGTGCGGCTGGATTACTACTGCCGCTGCTCCAAGGATACTTTCAGACAACACTTAAGAAATATCGGCACCACTACTTTAAAGCAGATTGCGGCAGACGTAGGCAATGCTGGCGTCGAACTGACGTGTCATATATGTAATGATACGCACCACTTAGCTGCTGTCGAGTTAGAAGATTTGATCAACTCGTTGTCCGACTCGCAGTGAGAAAGCAAAGATTAATGTAATTTATCGACACATTCCTAGAGAGATACATATCGTGTCAACAAAAGGGACCATTTGGACGAGCTTGAACCACCACACTGAAAAGGTTACACTACTCCACCATGTTTCTACCGGAGCAAAGCTTGGTAGCATTTTCGGAGCGGCTGCATCAGTGCGTCTCGTAAGATATCTGACCCTCAATAGCTATGAAATATATTCCAGCAATAGCGACGACACGTACTTTCGCCTCGTTGCTGGATCAAGTTCGAATCGTACGGTTCGTAACAGAACATCATCATGTTTCTTGCCAATGCGTTGCATTCGATAAGAAACTCATCTTCTCTTCGTGTGTCATTTCGAATAGATTCTTCTTGACCAACCTAGCGAGCACGAAGTGAGAGTCAGCCAATAAAACACAGATATCAACTAACACAAAGCACTTATTGCGTTCACCTTGCTACTTGGACACTAAAGTAGAGGCTTAGACAGCAAGAGGCAAGCATGGCGGCAAACATTATAACTGAGCATGACCATGACGAGAACAAGCCAACGCGCCACGTAAAATTGGGAGTTTCATCTTCTGTCTCATTATCCTTATCGTTTACCCGTACTGGATCCTACGAAATCCTACTGCAGCATCGTCTGTCGAGTCCTAACATGTCTCTCTCTCTCTTCGAGTTCTTCTTCCACTCGTTTCACCCAAACATTATTGTTATGTGCCCCTAGCAAAAGTGGGGTGTGCCCCTAGTCGGGGCCTTGATATTTCTATTATTAGTAGCAATATTCATCTCTATTGGTCGAAAGTCACGTGGGGGTGCTAATTAAACCATTTGGAAAGCCATTTTTATCGAGGTTTATCAAATAGGGAGAGTACATTTAGAGAGGTTTGTCTGTAGGAACGATATGAATATTGCTACTAATGAAAATATCAATCCTACCCGGCTTTAATAAAAACCGGTATTCTGATTATTTTCAACAGTTACGATAACTATAGCTGAATCCTATCTATCTCATTTCCGGATTCCTCCCTCCGCATAGAGAAATGGGCCTCATCAAGGCGGAAAATCTAATCGATGGGACATTTGTGCCACCCAAAGAGAACCACTACCTCGATGTGATTAGTCCATCCACGGGTCAAGTAATCGGCTCGTGTGCCTTATCCAATCACGAAGACGTGAAACGGGCGGTGGCAACGGGTCAAGCAGCTTTTAACCAATGGCGTCAAACGACCATCAAGACTCGTGCTGCCATCATGTTGAAGTTTCACGCCCTCATCCGGCAACATAAAGGTAAGGAATGCCTCTCGTTTTGTTGCAGAATGTCGTTAGAGTACGTTAAGGAGCTTTGGGGGGACTCTATTTTACGGCAGATGAATTGGTCGAGCTTGTGGTGCAGGAGAACGGCAAGAATCGAACTGAAGCACTTGCGAGTGTCTTGAAGGGCAATGAGACGGTAGAGTACGCATGCAGTTTACCTCAGTTGGTACAAGGACGGACGTTGGAGGTGTCGCATGGTATCACGTGCCACGACGTGCGTGAGCCATTGGGCGTCGTGGCGTGCATTGTGCCCTTTAACTTTCCCATTATGGTTCCAATGTGGACAATTCCCGTGGCATTAGTGATGGGCAATTGTGTGATCTTGAAACCGTCTGAAAAGGTACGTAGAAAAAAAGATGAAATTAAAAAAATGATCTTTTTTGGAAAAACGCCGTGCTTTGTTTCACTCGTCATATGTTGGATCCTGTAGGTTCCCTTGACAATGACGCGAGTAGGCCAGTTGCTAATGGAAGCAGGAATCCCTCGAGGTGTTTTCCAAGTACGTTTCGACCACAAGACGACGCTCCATCCTCTTCCTGCTTTGAACAGACGTGTTTTTAACGTTTTTTTTCAAAAACGCGTTTTTTATTCGGTATTTTATTTTAGATCATCCATGGCACGATCGAACCCGTCGAAAGTCTCTGTGACCATCCATATATTGCTGCGCTCACGTTTGTAGGCTCGAGTCAGGTGGCCCAACTCATCTCTCGTCGTTGTCGCGCGCTTGATAAGCGCGTTCTTGCTTTAGGAGGCGCGAAAAACCATCTCGTGGCCTTGCCAGATGCGGATCTCGAGATGGCGTCGAAGGATATTGTCGCGTCGTTTGCGGGGTGTGCCGGTCAGCGATGTATGGCTGCGTCCGTGCTACTACTCGTGGGAGACTGCACTAGGTTGCTGGAACGGGTCGTGCAAAGAGCCAAAGAAGTCACTCGAGGGACGGAAGCAGGTCAAGTGGGTCCCTTGATCGATGCTGTCTCGAAAGCTCGCGTGCTCAAGTACATTACTGAAGCCGAAGCGGCAGACGTGCAAGTGCTCGTGGATGGCCGCGCGTGGGCAAACGAAGCGCAAGGCTTTTGGGTCGGTCCGACCATACTGCTCCATACGAATCCACGCGATGCGGCCATGACGGACGAAATCTTTGGCCCCGTCTTGTCGGTTTATTGTGCGAAAACATTTGACGAAGCCCTGGAGATTGAACGTGCCAGTGCGTATGGAAATGCCGCGGCGATTTACACGTCCAATGGAGCGTATGCCGAGTATTTCCAATCACGCTTCCGAGCGGGCATGATTGGCGTGAACATTGGCATCCCCGTCCCGCGGGAACCGTTTAGTTTTGGTGGTTTGTATGGCACGAAGAGTAAATATGGCGATATGGACATCACTGGCGATGGAGGGATCGAGTTTTTCTCGACGCGACGCAAGATTACAACCAAGTGGAGCACGACAAATCAGTTGGGGGACGCTGCGAACTTTAGTGGCCAGCTTTGAATGAAAGAAAAAGACGGTTGCTGCGTAAAATATGACATTTCTTACCATGGAGTAGTGGGATTAGTTATTTACATTGTAGTAATTGTTTACCGGTAAATTGTCAAGTTTCAGGACCGGGACTCGTGCGTGTACAAGATGAATAGTACTATGACAGAGTACTACTAGCACTAAATCCTTGCAGGAATAAGGCCTCAAGTAGAACTCGATCCTTGGACATCCGGATTTGATCACTAGAACCTGTCGGATCAGCCGCAGAGGGATTTATCACGTGGATTTCCGTTGAGGGAATCCGAGATTCTATCGCCTTTACCTTTTCCGAGTCTTGAACCGCGTCTAGTAGCTGACGGACTGGTTGGAACGGATTGGGTACCAGTAGTAGTCTGATCAGGTTGAGAGGCATTTTAGACGACTGGGTCACCTTTCACTCTATCGAAACCGAAATTCCATGGCCAAAGATATAGGACAATAGGGGGAGTCAACAGGGCGTTTTTGAGGGGGGATAACTGATGGGGGATTCAGATTTACCTGGGGGGGATAAAGTTATCGGGTACCCGAGGAGCTGGGTGTAAACGTTATCCCCTTTCCCCCAGTCCGGGTATCCCAAATCCCCCTCCCCCGCCCCCCCCATCAAAATCCACTTGACACACGCGAACGCGCTCCTCCACAGTTCCTCCAAACAACAACAACAACAACAACAACGGCGCTCTCCTCCAGCCTTTACCCCAGACACCATCACCGACAATCTGCCTGATCTGCCTGCAAAGTACGATCAACGCGCTTCGACGGCCTTTCTGCACTCCACCCTGCCTCTAACGCCGTGTCTTGACGCAGATGCCGTACTCCTCCGCCCGTCAGCGCCTGCTCAAAGACACCGCGCGGGCCACCAGGATCTTCGCCGAAGTCGAGGAGGACGACTTCGTGGATGATCTGCTCCTCGGCGAAGATCCGTTGATGGTTCCGACCGGCGACCTATTCGAGTCCGACGAATACCCGGTGGAAGAGATGGCGGACCTCCACGCCCTCGCGGAGGCGGTCCGTTACGTTGCGCCGCGGAACCCGTTGCCTTCGACGACGGCTTACGCACGGATGTGTTTCCCGACTTGGGAGAACACGACTTCAAGCAGCACGCGCGTATGGGCCGGCCGGCGTTCGACTCGATCTGCAACGAGCTCGCGAAAGACGATGCCTTCCAACTTCGCGGCATCCGTCCTTTTAAACATGAACCACGGATCCAGATCGCTTGCGCTCTGGAACGGTTGGGCAAGGAAGGCGGAGGGGCGTGTCTCTCGGAGACGCGCCGTCTTTACGGGATCGGCAAGGGCACGGCGGCGCTGTACACGGACCGGACCATTACGGCGCTGCTGAACGTCGCGGATAAGTTCATTAGGTGGCCCAGCGCCGCCGAGAAGGCGCGCATCAAAGCGGAGCTGAAGGACGAAGGATTTCCAGGTTGCGTCGGGTTCGTCGACGGCACGACGATAAACCTCATGCAGAATCTGGGCCGCCACGGCGAGGTGTACATGGATCGGAAGAGCCGGTACTCCATTAATGAGCAGGTTGTGACGGATAACCGCAGGCGCATAACGCAGCTCTACGTCGGGATGCCCGGCTCTGCGCACGAAGCCAACGCCTTCGGGCGCATGCAGCTCGCCCGTCGGCCGTGCGACTACTTTGCTCCGAGCGAATACCTCTTGGCGGACTCGGCCTATCCGATCTCGACCACCGTTGTTCCCCTCTACCGCGGCAAAGACGCCAGGCTTCGGGACAACAAGCGGTTCAACTGGTGCGGCGCCCATGAACGCGTCGTGAACGAGCACACCATTGGTGTCTGGAAGAATCGCTTCGGCTCCCTCAAGGGCTTACGCGTGATGCTGAAAGAGCATACCGCCGAAGCGGACGTCGGCCGTCTCGTAGACTGGATCGTCGCGACGGCGGTCCTCCACAACTGGCTCGTAGACCTTCAGGACCCGTGGAAAGAGGACGAGGACGAGGAAGAAGAAAAAGGAAGAAGAAGTCGGAGAGGACGAGGACGAGGAAGAAGAAAAAGGAGAAGAAGAAGTCGGAGAAGACGAGGTTGCTCCGGGACCTGCGGCGACGGGCGGCGGCGCCGCAGCGGTCGCGTTCCGGGAGGAGGTGAAGAAAAAGTGCCTTGGGATCCAAGCCGAGCGAGAGGGTTACCTGGCGTACCGTCTCCGCCAGGAAGGAGAACGGGCGTGATGTTCGGTCGTTGTCATCTCTTCAAAGTGGCCGTCACGTCCCAGCGCGTCTTTGAGCATCTCCTTCTCCGTACTCATGCTATCGACGTAACAGTGGTACTGAAGAATCCATTCTTGAAAGACAGGAGTACATGGTTACATACTGGCGCAAATGCGAGGATGGGAACGGAAAAATACGCAGAGGAAGAAGTTCTGATCAAAAAACACGCTGCCCTAATGCCACCACCTAGAAGTTCTCCAAAATCTTGAGGTACTGCTCGATCTCTTCGGGCTTATTGCCCTGTTGAACGAAGAGGAGACGGGGCTGCAATCAGAATCTCTGCCGCTCATTGAAGCGGACTTCGATACGATCCTCTCTTGCTCTTTCTTTTTTCTCAGACCGCTCCGCCATCCTCTGCGACTTCTCCTGCTCGAACATCTCCTTTTTGAACTTCAGCGTTGCCTCGTGCATTTCCTTCTCTGACTTGGTTTTGTGGTTGAACATTTCCCTCTTGAGATGATCACGAGAGCCAAGGATGTCCGCGAGGCCTGGCTGACCTGGGGTTTTGCGACCCTTTTTTACATCCTTCACCTTTCCGCTGTTCTTCGAAGTCCGCTTCTTGCCACCGCGCGCGGCAGGCGAACCATCATCGTCACCGCCATCTCCAGTATTGGCGGCGGCGGGAGAAGCAGCAGCGGGAGAATCACCGTCAAAGGCAGAAAAGAAAAGGTCCTGTTCCTCCGCTTCCTGCTTGTCTTCATCAGCAGGATCTCCCTCCTGCCCAGTTCCCTCTTCATCGTCCTTGACATTGGAGCGGGACGAGACCAAAACGACATCGTGGTCCTGCTCGACCGGCGGACGGGAAGTGGATATCATGCCGGCGCGCGTTCCGACCTCGCGCGTTGCCGGCGGCGTGACGTTGTCGCGGCCGCCAAAGAGGCGGTGCATTCGCTCGAAGAAAGGACAGAGGAACTCAAGTTTCGCTTCTACATTGTAGATTCCCTTCGCGTTATCCTCCGACGTGACCCCGAAGAAGGTTTATTGACTCAAGGCCAGCGTCTCGGTGTAGTTCTTCTTGTAGGTGTCCTCGAACCTGCAAAAGGGAACCGCAAGTTAGCACATCGTCGGCGACGCCAAGAAGGAAGACGAAAGCGCGGCGATCCAACGAGACCCACCGACACTGCATTTTCGTTCCGTCGAGTCCCCTGATCTTCACCTTTGCCGTGCTGTTCAGGTGGCTCGCCAGCTCAGTAAACGCGGCCTTCTTCGTCACGCCGTCACCGACTCTTTGTTTGCCCTTGCGACCATGGATGTTCTCGAAGTTGGTCGGGTTTTCCAACCAGTTCATGATGATCTCAAAATGCTCGTGAGCGAACCGGGTTTTCTGCTGGTTTTGAGAGGGAACAAGAGCATCATCTTCGTCGTCCTCGTTGCCTGACAGGTCTGCGATAGGCGCCGGCGTATGCGAGCGCGACGAAGCAGCGGCAGCGGTTGGTGTTGAACGTCTGGTCGGTAGCACGGCGGGAGTTCTTGCGCGCCGTCCTGGCGTTGCGGCCGGTGCTGAGGAAGTGCTTTCCCGTCGAGAGGATGTTGCAGCAGCTGGTAGCCGCTGTCCGGACGCAGACGAAGGTGTGGATGGAGCCCTTCTCTCTCCCGACATGGTCGTTCTCTGGTGATTAAGTATTGACGAGATGCGCGTCAAGTGGAGAACTATATTGGTTCGTGGAGAAAAGCGTGATGCATGACACGCGTCGGACGCGCGGTGGTGATGATGATGTTGTAAACAATGGGGGACAGAACTACTCCTAAAGGGCTAAGCCACTGGGGGAAGGGTCACACAGGACACGTGGGGACTGGGGTGTTGGTGGCGGGTAAGCGCTGGTGCAAGGAGTGATCAAGGGGAGCTGCGGATTCTTGGCGAGTAAAAATTGTGAAATCCCCCACGTCGACTAGGTGAAATCAGACGGTTTGTCATATGTTGGCAGGGGTGATGGACGGGATCTGATCTGGGTTTAACAGGGGTGATAATTTTTCGGGGTTTTGTCATGTTGACTCCCCCTAATATAGTGAAAGATCTAGACGTTTTCGGCAAAGTACGCGGCAGCTGATTATGGTTGACTACAGATGGTATTTTAAAAACCTGTTAGAAATAATGGAGAGGACTTTGGATCGGGCGTCAACTATTATGGGATTGAGGTTTGTTGTTGTGGCGGAGATACTTAATGGATACGAGTACTTAAGGTACTCAATTCTTAATTTGCATTCTATTGGATAAATGGGGTTTTCATTCCCCGAGTTTATTGGTAGTAAATGTTGGTCGGTATTAGGAAGCCTACCACCTTCCTTCCTCAACCCTAAATCGATTCGCTCTGGGATATCGGGAACGGCAATCGATAGTTTATTGGCCTACGACGACGGCCACGTCAGCTGAACAGAATTTGGTCAACCTAAAAAGCTATTAATTCAATTGCCAAGGGCATATTTTCGTCCGGAATGAATGTTTTTTTAAGAGAGTTGGTAAAATGACACCCAGGTGTCCAAACTTAAAACAACACCCCACTTAAAGTTTACCAAAAAGGAGAAAAAGCCCTAAACCTTAAGCCCTAAACCCTGTAACCCTAAACCTAAACCTTTATATACTTAAACCCAATTGGATAATAAGCTCGATTTTGGTGAACTTTAAATGGGGTGTCGTTTTAAGTTGGGAAACCTGGGTGTCGTTTTACTTTTTCCCGTTTTTTAATTATTTCATTGGATTAATATTGTTTCCGCTACGTAGTAAATTGGTTTCAAGACCTCGGAGAATATTGGCTGCGCCGAGGCGAGCACCGTTACTGATGAAGAGAAGCGTCCGCTTGATCAGTCCCTCACTTTATAACTTACGCCGGTCTAAGAATTTCCGCTTAGGCCAGCAAATACCACAGTTTTACTCCTGGTAGAGACCCAATTTGACGTCTTCGTGGTGATCAGAAGGGCGTTACCCGCCTAGGCCGACGGGAATACAAGGTGAACAGAAAGAAATTGATGAATACCCCCCTTCGATAGTCTTGGTACCGAGTATAACGCCTGATAAATTACAGAAATTTTGACTAGCATAAAGCCATATTCGTCTTACGAGTACTTGAAAGCCCACAGCGTGCAGGTCAACGTGTTGCTGGGTACATCATATATTCATGAGGATAGATGTCGCTTCAGTCGAGCCCTGATCGGGATTCCCTACCAACTTACCAACTGCTCAGATTTCTTTCCCAATAATTCGGCCGTATCTGACAGACTCCATTTCGCATCTGGATATACACTCTCGGAACGCTCGATCAGCCTCTAGTTGGAGTTATATTGGGTTGTCCTGTTCGAATCGACGCTTATCTTCGAGAATATCGCTCCATCTTTGATGAAAACATTACGTGGATACATTTGGTAATGTTAGAGACAGCTAGCATCACTTGCTACCCTATGTGTTCTCTGATCGGCCTTCGATCTGGCTCCATTTTGGCACCGTTTTATTTCTTCTCTGGTCTGGACTTTCAAACTAAATTGTACAGGTGTGTTTGGTTCTAGCGTCAAAATACGACAGATGATTCGGTTAGTTGCTTCCCAATAGATAGGACTTGCGTTAGGACGAGACGAAGTGTGCATCACGCTCCGATTTGTGATCCTGGATCGATCTTCCTTGTCGATTGGTTCAGATGGGAATGATCCAGTCAAAGACGTTGAGACGTCCAGATTGATCGCTCACACTAACGGCGCCACGGATACGCGAATACAGTATATAGTTGCTTCAATAACTTCCAGATCATGATCGAACAGCGCATTGGTTTTGGCGGTTACGCTCACTAGGTCTACTTTTGACGAAGATAATCTTGACGATCGGGTTTACCCCATTAGGATCCCTGGCAAAAACTGTTCACTAGGGGACGTTAAGGGTGGTACTTATCCTAAATAGAGAAAAAAATAGATGATTTGCTCTATCGACCTGTTCAATCAATACGAAGGATAATCTAAAAAATAGAAAAACGTTAACTCCACTAAGGCCACGATCTTCCACGAAAAATTAAGCAGAGAACCTTTCCTATTATATCTGTATTCTAATACGGGTAGTTTTTTTGATTGGGAATGTCTATATCCCAAAACCAGTGAATTCTGGCAAGCCAAAGCGCATCTCATCCAGGTATAAAAATGAACAGAAGAGGGCGTACGTATCCCTCTGTTGTGTGGCGAAGCGGACCCAAGAATTTTGGTCGTTTTGCTTCAGCAGCAAACCGATCGGCTTATCGGCGATCGGATTGGTGGAAATCCTGGAGTCTTTTAAGCCTATTATGTGCAAGAGGTGTCAAGAACACGGATTTTGGTAAGTCACATGAAATTGCGTGTACCTACATATTTTCATGTTTGTACATATTGGGGACCATAGGGGGTAGGGAGTGTAGTGTTGGTTTTGGTTTCGCCTGCTAAGAGTGTTTTTTGGTTTTACGTCTTAATTGTTGGGCCTTTAACTCAACCGGAGGTCGTTTCGCCTTGTGCATCAGTCGCCTCTGCACGCCGCAGAGTGTTTGGGAGCGGAGGGTCGAGTAATACCCTCCAGCTCATTATTCCCGGCCGGGACGCGTTACAGACGCACTTGGTCCACCGGAAGTCCCTCGACGGGAGTACACTTTGGTCGGCTTCCCAAGTTCAAGTTGCGCACGTTTGGAACGTGTTATTAAGTCTTTTGGATTGTTACGTGGAGATAGCGTTCGTGGAGTGTATCACGTTCTCATTTGGATCTCCCTATTGGATTATTGGAGTTTTATTATCATATTGGTTGGGATCTACGATCGATTGAGCGAAATGCCTTATGGAGTATACTCACTCCAAGTATAACTGGTCAACCCGTACCCAGGGTGAAGAGTTCCGCCCAGGGTACACCACCCAGCACGGTCACCCACATTTAGATCACAAGTCAATTCCCATCACCGATCCACCGAGTGTGTTACCAGCCCATTCCACCGAGTACACAAGGTGGGATGAAGAACAAATCGTACCAGGCGTCCAGTGTTAATGATCGGTCGGCTGCCAGCAGCGGACGATCGGATCTGATCGTGGGCGAAGGTTCGCGGGGTACCCCCCCCCCGTAAGTTGGACGGCCGGGCACGATGGTGGTCAGGTTCTCGACACTACGGTGTTCGATTTTGAACTTGACTCCACCACAATGGTGCGCGTGCCCGGATCACTTAGTGATCGTGGATATCACCGCAATGATATCTCGCGAAGAATTGATTCAATGAATTAGATGTGGAATCGTTCTGGAGAGGACATAAGGAACGGATATCTCCTTATGTTATCGTTGTCGATAAAGATGGCGATGTCCGATCTGGCCGGGTGGAGGACCAGATCGGGATTAATAAGTTTTTTCCTCCCCATTCGGGACTATAGCAAGTCTTGCTATAGTTCCGGAAAGGATCAGGACTTATGTCCTGATCCTATGTATTTGAATGAATGTTTTAATAACAATATGAAAGATGAAAACGAATTGGAGGCAGATCGGAACGATCCAATCCACCCTCCCAAGGTCCCCAAGCAGAGGCTCAGAATGCCGTCCGAGGAAGACGATTTGGAAGAAAAGTCGCAGGTCGGGGATGGGGTTATCAAGGAAGAAGACCTGACCAGGATGTATTACATCCACGAGCTGAAGCGATTTATTCGTGAAGACCAGGTCATGCGAATTATAGACCCGCAAATCCCCGATCGCCTTCTCGGACCCACCACCGAGCCGATCCAGAGCGATCGGCCGTTTCTATTGGTGAAGAACCTGCTGGCGATGTTGGCTGAGGTCGGAATGAAAGTGCGAAACCTCGCCAGCGTACAGAAAATGTTCGATCTGGATACTTGGAGACTGGAGATGTCGATGTCGACCCTCCATGACCATTTGGTGCCGTTGGTGGGGGCGGTTTGCCGCCCAACTCCCAGCGTGGCATTGAAGGCCGCCGAAGTCACGGCAGCATACGAGGATGTGTGCTCCGACGATAAGTTGTTGTATCAGTATCCACCTGCCTCCAATGGCTCATCGGAGTTGGAGGTCGGTGTTGAGCGGATGACCATGGGGGCGGACCATACCCCCATGGGAGCATAAAAAGGACTTGCGGCAGCAAAGGGGCTGCATGCCGGTCGGGGCCCCAGGATTCCCCACAGGCTTCAGTACCTCCAAAGGAGGGTACCAACACGTTGCCCATGACCCAAGCTAACGTCCAAGACATATTTGAGGCAATGATGGAGCGTTTCATGGGAGACCGATGCCGATCGCCTCCGCGCCCGCATGCCCAGGCCCGGTCTGCCCGGCAAAATGTCAATACTTGCCGGGATGTCGATATGGAGTCAGTGGCATCAACGGAAAAGGCTATACGAGGTGGCAAACCAGTTGGCAGAGGAAGACGCAAGCCGCAGCCAGCCCGACCGCGCCGATCAAGCAAGAATAGTGATTTCGACATGGAGTCGATCGTCTATCCGGATGACCACTATGGGTCAGACGGTGCAGGGGCGGGAAGAACGCGCAAGGCTAAACTAGCCTCTAAAGCCGCTTTTGATTGTGGATCTACTGCGATACAACGCATTCGCATGGCTGCGACCACGGATCTCAAGGACTTTACTGGCAAGGACGCCGACGAGGAGCAAGCCAGGTGGTGGTTTGGTCGGGTCAAGTCTGCTTTCTTACGGGATCAGACACCAAAAAAGGAACGGTGTCTGATCTTCAGGGATCTGCTGAAAGGACCGGCTGCGAACTGGATAAAACATTTGGGTAGGGATGTCCGATCTGACTGGGATCTGCTATGTTCAGAATTTGAGGGGCAGTACTGCAACTATGGATTCTCTACCGCCCGCAAATATCACCATATGCAGAAGCGGGGTGATGAGACGCCGATCGAGTACTTACACCGTCTGAACGTGGCTGCAATTCGCTCCGGGATAGTGATCAAGGAAGGCAACCCGCCGACCGGTGCCGCTATGGAGCACGTGGGTCACTATATTAGTACCCTTGATGACCAAGAGCTGACAGATCAGCTCACTCTGCTGCGCCTAAAAGATGTGGGGGAATTGGAGCAGACGTTGCGGACGCTGCAACACTCACGCAGCATGAGGGCGAAGGTCGCCGTTGGATCGGGTCGCTACAGATCGAAGAAACAGACCGACCCTGTGAACAGGCCCCCAACCAGATCGGCCCGTGCTATTAAGGCGATCGTGACTGAAGACAGCACTGGATCGGAAGAAGAAAGTAGCGGTCTGTCCAGTCGGGAGTCAGACGAAGACCAGTATCTCCAAGTTTTCGTCACGGAACCTGCCCCAAGAACCAAACCGACGCCTCTAACCAGGCAGATCGAAAGGGCAGGAGTGGGAACAAGTCCGACCCGGACCGACCTCGCAAGAAGTGTTCTCACTGCGGGTCGAGCAAGCATGAAGGTGGGGACTGCTGGAAGAAGTTAATATGCAAGAAGTGCGAAAGACGCGGCCACCCCACCGATCACTTCCTTTTCGTGTGAAAGTCATGTGGGGAGATCCACGAGGCCTGCCAGTGAAAGATCGAAAAGTTTTTCAATCTGATGCGCAAGTGGTATGTGCCGGGAAAACACGCGGGGATGCTCCCACCGGACGTGAAAAAGATGTTAAACTAGAACGCTCGCCAGGTTGGAATCTGGATCGAGCCGAGCGATCTACGTTTGGCATCTATGCATATGTCGGCAAGGAGAATAAAACCGACAATAAATGTTCTGTTCTCAATTGCGTCGATCGGGATCATCCGGTCCACAATCTCACGACCGATGAATATTCCCGATCGAAGGTGGTCATGCAGTTGGATCTGCTACCGGGGGAGTCTCGCGTATACTGGAAGTATCATGCGCCCGACAAATGGTTTAAGCAGGCAAAAGACTGTGGTAAGATTAACAGCCAGAAGGCGACGATTTTATTCGACACTGGGGCCGAAGTCTCGATTATCGACTCCGCCTTTGCTCGTAAGGTAGGATGTCGTATAGACGACACAGAGAGACAAGAATGCGTTGGAATTGGTGAAAACTATTACATGACCGAAGGAAGGACGTGCGTGAAGATCACCTATCGGGTTCGTTGGTCTACTTCTTCAGCGCTTGGGTTGGCAAGTTGGCCGGACAGGATGCCCTATTAGGCATGGATTTCATGAATCCGGCGGGTATTCGCCTAATTCTGTTTCACGGAGTGCTTACACTCCCGCATGAGGTCCAGAGACAGTTAGCTGGTCGGCGGCCCCTATACGGATCGCACACCGATCTTGTAACAGGACTGATCCTGTTACAGGCTTACACTGTGTTGTGCGAGGAAGCGCGCAATACAAAAGGGGTAGGATTAGTTGATGACAACTAATCCTATACTAAAAGTAAATATATAAATATTCACTTATCTGTTAGAACGCAAAATTAAGAGTGTTTATTTAATGGGTGGTTAGCGGCTAATAGTATAGTAATTACCTAACTAATATAATAATATCAAGTATTCAAATAAATGTACTATTAGTTAACCTTCAAGATTCGGTATTTATACCGAGTCGACTTTCCTTCGTAGATTATAATAACTTATAGTCTCTTATTTGAATTTCAGACAACGCGTCTGAAATTTAACTGTGATATTCTAACTTGAATATCAATTATGTAATGGCACCCCATTACATCACCCCCCACTTAAGGTGGTTGGCCAATAATAATTCTTATTTTGGCCAATAATGGGTGGCACTTGTTGGTCGTTCTCATTTACAAATTGATTGACCGTCGACTCGATGGTCAAAGCACGTGTCGGCGCTCTAAAGAGCGCTGCTGAAAACATCGAAGGAGCTTATTCCTCCGCCTCAGCCCTAGGTGCTGAGGTGTTGAGTGACAACAGTGACGCTGCATTAGCAGCGTCAACTACGCAAAGGTCGGAAGACGTACCGTCTTCGACCACAGATGCTGCTAAGGCGGCATCTGGCAAGAAACAGGGAGATGTTGCTCATGCAACATCTCGCACGATGACAACCCCCGAATGGTGTGTTGCCAGGAAGGGTTCTTCCATGTTCGGAGACAGTTCTGACTCCGAACAAAGTGATCGGGGCACAGCTGTCCCCGCAAAAGGATCTGGCGAGTCGAAACTCGCTAGGTGCTCATCGCCTAACAACTATGATAACTCTGGTGTCGCTGTCAGCTATGGCAGCGATAATGATTATCACAGGTGGTTGCGGGAACGCAGAACCCCACCTGGACCAAGTACGTCTCCACGTCGGGGTGGTTTAACCCCGGCGCGTGGTGTTGAAGCAGGAGGTTCTCCGCCTGCTAAAAGAGCTCGAACAGAAGCGGCGCCTGCCGCTTCTGAAGCGTATCATCGTACCGAACCACATGTTCCGTACAAAGTGGGTTTTTGGACCCCTGGATGGGCTATTGCCCCCAACAGTGGCGGTCACCGTAAGCGGGACTGCCAATATTCGTTGTTCGATATCAACGTGATGGATGACTGCGAAGACATCCAGTCACGTCGATTCGATCGAAGTGCAGACGATAGACGTCTGTAATTTATTGACCTCTTTTTCCAGGTTCGATATTATTCGAGCCGTAAAGGGTCAAGGAGGAACAGGGACGATAAAGACGCCCTGACTCAGATTTGGAACGCTTTTGTTGAATACTACAACAAAATCCCAGATGATTACGTGAATAGAGTTCACGTAATGTGCGAGCGCTTTTTAAAGCAATCGCGAACAGGCAAAATGGAATACATCCATTTTTCTTGAATCAATGAAGGGTTGAACTGTGGTGTCCCTTCTCACATCGTTTGCCCGCGGTGTACGCAGAGCGCTCCTAGTCTGTCAGAGGAGGATTTGCGGGGGCACGGTGGTTTTTCCGTACCCGTCGAAATTCAGGGCTTAATCGATGCCCTAAATGCATCAACACCTAGTGTTAAAGCTACTTGACATTATGAGTTTGAGACTCCTGCTCAAACTCAGTTAAAAGGTCTGGGGCGTCGGCCCTCAGAACCTCAATCGGCTCCCAAGAGTCAAACTCTTGGGGGTAACCCAGCCAGCGTACTAAGTACTCGTTACGCTGCCCCTTCTTCGAAGGAACCGAGCGCTGGAGATCAAGCGCTCGAGGATGTATCGCTTATTCCCCTGATTATCGATCAGGGGCGGCGGAGGTTGAGAATTCCCTCGCCGTTGTTGTTGCGGAGCACGGTTCTTTGCTCCGCAAGCTCGAGGAGGGTTATTCCTCTTTGAGCAGCGATATGTCTCACTTTGTGAAGACATATCGGTCTCTTCGCGAGGATGTCCGCGACATCCTCGGGGCGCACACTGCCCTCCAGCAGAAGAATGATCTTCTGTACATTGAGCTTTCCTGCTATAAGGGAGAGCTCGATCGGCGCACGGCTGATCTTGAGCAGTCGAAGGCGGAGGTAACGACTCTCTGATCTGCTCACCAACGGCTGGAAGCCGATTACAAGTCTCTCTTAGGAGACTTGGAGAAGCACGGTATCTTCCGTGGTTCTGCGTCTCGTCGTAAGACGAAGACGAGTGATACGGCTTGAGCCGCCAACATAGAATGTTGGGTGAAGCCGCATTGCTGTGGGAATGTCTAAGGTATAGGCATTCCCCCGAATCTCTTGGACCTTGAAAGGTCCAATGTACTTCGAAAGCAACTTCCGTGTAGGGAAGTTGCTTATTGCATGTGTAGAAAAATTACTAGTACTTAATAATACCAATTCACCTTTCAGAAAGGAGTTTTTGTTCTTCCTTCCTTGTTTGTCTGATTTTGCTTCTGCTTGTCAAAAGCAGAGGCAAGTGCATCTTTTGTATAGCGTATTACAGCTTGGCGCTGTAATACGAATTCATCTACTGCTTTATCAGCAGTAGGTGCGTTGACCTCGTTGTCTGCAGCCATTGATGCAGACACATATTTATCGTATGCAGCTTCAGTTCCATTTGAAGCTGCTTCCGCTTCTACTGTACTTTTAGTAGAAGGGCCATCGTTTTGTTCACAAGTTGCAGTTGCAACTTGCGCATTGACTCGCTCAAAATTTGAGCGGGTCCCTCCAACACTTAGATTTGGCGTACCGCCAAGTAAAGCTGGGGTTCGTGGATGCCTTAAGGCATTCACGTAGAACGATGTATGCTTAGTTGAAGCATGCACCGAATTGTTAATCGCGAATTCAGTGAGTGGAAGATAGTCACTCCACTGTTCAAAGGCATGTGCGTATGATCGCAACATGTCTCCGAGAACGCGGTTAACCCGTTCTGTCTGCCCATCCGTTTCCGGATGGTCCGCAGTTGACATCTTCAACTGGGTTCCCAACAATGAGAACGTTTCTTGCCAGAAACGTCCTGTAAATCTAGGATCTCGATCCGAGACCATGTCTTCCGGCATTCCGTGCAAACGGAATACCGTATCAACGAATATCCGCGCTGTTTGAGCGGCGGTTACGTTCGCTGATACTGCAGTAAGATGTACCATCCTACTGAAACGGTCTACAAAGACCACTATTCCGGTCTTCCTACTATTGTCGGATGGAAGACCGAATACGAAATCCATTGAAATGGACTTCCAACACTCTGTCGAAACCGGTAGAGATTGCAGCGGAGCCTGTGCAGACTGCGCAGGCTTAACGCGCTGGAAAATCTCGCAAGCGCGTACGTTTTTCCGTACCCACTTGTACTGGTTTCGCCAGTAAAAGTCACGTGCGAGAGAAGCGTATGTCTTCTCTCGACCTTGATGCCCCGAAATCGGTGCATCATGTTACTCAAACATAATTTGATGTTTGAGATCATCGTCGTTTGGAACGACGATGCGACTTTCATCTTTTTGGTCTGTGCTGTAAAGAAGCAGACCATCGTGCAGTAGATATCGATGCACGCAAGCGCGGAGGAACTCTGGGAGTTCGTCGCGCTTCTCACTTGATTGATTACTTAAGTAATCAATCAACAGACGTGTCTCCTCGTCTGTTTTGTACGCCTCGCGTACTTGTCGTATAATTGACGACGACAAAGCAGTGCAACGGATCGAGTTTGCACTGGCACCTCGGTTACGGACGGTTTCGTCTCGTAATCGGGCCTTCGTGATAGCGCATCCGCTATCACGTTCAACTTTCCGGGTTTGTATTCAACCGTAAAGTTGTATTCAGCAAAGAATGACATCCATCGAGCCATTCTTTGAGAAATGTGTGGTGAATTCACGGTCGTGCGTAGCGACGCATGGTACGTGTAAACCACAAACGGTCTATCTCCCAATATATAGATCCGAAACTTGGCCAGTGCATACTTCATGACAAGGAGTTCCTTGTCATGCACTGGATAGTTGCGCTCGGCTGGGCGCAACTGACGCGATTGATAGCAGATTACGCGATCGCAATCATAGTGATCACGCTGCATCAAAGCACAGCCGATAGCGAAATTGCTCGCGTCGCAAACGACGTGGAACGGACCCTCGGTATCGGCTATAGCCAAGACAGGCGCTTCAGTCAATCTTTGCTTGACTGCATCAAAAGCATCTTGGCATTGGGATACCCAATGCCATTCGACATCTTTCTTAAGTAATTGAGAAAGAGGTCGTATTAACCCAGCATAGTTGCACGAATACTTGTGCAAATATGTTGCCAACCCAAGGAACTTTCGAAGTTCCTTAACGTTGTTTGGCGTAGGCCATTTAACGATCACCCTGATCTTTTGTGGATCAGAGCGCACCCCGTTCTTGCCCACAAAACATCCAAGAACGGGTATCTCAGGTGCAGCAAAGGTGCACTTCTTTATATTTGCATAGAGCTTATGCTTACGCATAAGCTCTAACACTCGACGTAGATGTTCCCTATGTACATCTACATCGCTTTTATCGTGTTCACCCTTACGGATCAACACGTCATCGAAGTAACTCGGTGCGAATTCTCGCACCGGGCGTAATAGATGCGTTACGCATCTGTTAAACGTATAGGGGCATTCCGAAGCCCCTGCGGCATAACAATCCACTCCCAAAGCATGCCGCTTGGGGTGCTTACCGCCGTGAGAGGGATATCCTTCTCACGCATTAGGATTTGATAAAATACATCTCTTAGATCGAGAGCACTAAAGATGGTGCTTCCGCACATGCAATCAATGATGACATCTTTTCGCGGTATCGGCGCCTGCGCCGGTACCGTCGCTGCGTTCAGCTTGTTGTAAGCGTGAACGATTCTCCACCCACCTGTGGACTTTTTCACACAAAAGGTGGGGGTAGAGTGCGGTGAGATAGACTCCCGCACTTGGCCTGCTTTACGACGAGCTTCGAAAAACTCGTCGATCGCTTTTACTTGATCACGCGGCAACGGCCATTGCCGCGTGACACAATACTTCGTGCCTGGCACAAGGTCAATTTCATGACGAGTTCCCTTATCATTAGGGAGCTCGCTAGGTACTTCTTCTGGGAATACGTCAGCGTATTCCCGAAGTACCTCATAAAATGGGGAGATCGCTTTAAGCAACTCCCATCTCTGCGCTTCAAAGCGCTGAACTTTGGTATGATCATTGGGAACCTCTTTCCCAATGTTTTCCACTTGTAATGTGGATATTCGTTCACGAATATCCACTACATCTTCTGTTGCAACGATGATACAGATCTGTTCGATCTGATCATCGTGCAAGTTCTTCATAAACTTCTTCCAGCTTAGCGCTGGAAGAGCCATCACCTCCGAACCTTCTTTCGGAGGGTGTTCCATCAACAGATACTGGGTAGCTAATCCGGTCTCCGTTTGCGTCAATACGTTGTTCGTCTCGACAGAACTGTCCATGCAATCAGACGAGCACATCTGATTGACTGCAACACGTTGATTACGATTCACCGTGTGCGAATACTCATCATCATGGTGGCCACTGCCTACCATGGAATTTTCTTGGCGATCAGATGTGCTCGTCTGATCGGCCGCCTGTTCTGCGACACGGTAGTCTTACCACCCATGTGCATGGCTAACGCAACGTGGTGGGCACTGGCCACCACGGAGTTGTGCTCACGATTGCACTCGATCGTGATTTCACTCTCATCAACACGGAATTCTTTCGTCGTGTTGGAACCTTCGGTCGCACAGTGGGTGTTTCCCACTGTGGATACTATTTCATTCTCACGGTGGGTGTTTCCCACCGTGGATATAACTTCATTCTCACGGTGGTATTTATCACCCCTGAAATGTTTCCCTCCAACACTCAACGACTCTTCTGTTGCGTGTGGTAGTCCCTCTGGACTCTCACCAGCGGAGGTACCTTCCGCTGATCGTGTCGGAACAGACCTGGTGGTGCCATCGCTATCCACCAGACTGTCCGACGCTGAGGTTATTCTTCTGATACAGCCGGATTACACACAGGGTGATCAGATCCTGTTGGTCCGCCGCAGTCGATCGATAGGTTAACCCAGTCGATCGAAGGTTTAAACTTGGACATCCATGGGATTCCAAGTATCACATCGAACGTGTCATCTAAATCGAGGATGATGAATTCATCCTCGAATGACATTTAATTCAACTCGAAGCGTGTTTTAATCACACGCTTTGGAATAGTCACGGTTGCAACTGTTGCTAACCGGACTGACAACATACTTCGTGGGGTTTCTACCTCCACGAATCTCAACAGCGTTAGGCTCTGAGTTCTAACGAAATTGTTTGACGCTCCTGTGTCAAACAAAGCTCGCATGGGGACATCGCTCCCGTGCGTCTTAACCTCCAGGGTTATAAGAGGCTTATCATCACCCTGCACCTTTTGACAGTACATAGTCCCGTCTGGGGCTATTACCCTCACATGCCCTATGTCGGCATGTGGGATAACATTCCCAGTAGGGCGCCCCGCCCCTACTGGTGATTTACGTTTTTTTCACCAACAGGGTGATGTCCCTGTTGGTGTCGCCGTGCAGCGGACGGTTCCGTCCGCTGACTGCGTGGCACCGGACCCGGTGCCATACACTCATGGGCAAAATGCCCCATTTTAGCGCATCTATTGCAGCGAATATTCTTCTTAAATCTCTGTTGCTTCGTGTTCGAATCAACCGCAACCGATAGGTCCATCGGCTCTGGACCTCCACCGCCCATGCTCTGGCGCGGGTGGCTGTTTCTTGAGAGCGAAGTGTGAACTTCGTCTGCCTGACTGCTGCTTGTTGACATGATGTTGCGGCATGTCAAAAGCGAAGGGCTGTTGAGCCCTTCGGCTGTACCCAGCATGCAATGACGCTGATCGCATGCTGAACTTCTCACGGATGCTCATATCAATGGCATCCCTTAGAGTCTCTGGCGGGTGCCGGTAAAGACTCTGTATGACGGGACCATCATTGAGTCCCTTCATGAATCCAGTGACCTGCATAGCAGGGGGCACCGGCTCATACACAATATTTGACAGCAAATATTGCGTCTTCTGAGCGTAAGCTTGAAGGTCAAGCATACCTTGACGGAGTTCCATGAACTCCTGCCGACTACTTAGCTACATTTCTGGAGCTTCAAAGTTGAGCTTTAGCTCAGATTTTAATTCCTTATAAGTAAGGAACGCAGTGTCATCAGTTGCTCTGCAACTCATCGCCCATGCCCTGGCTATGCTGCCCAGACATGTTGTGGAGAAGTACACCTGTTGACGTTCGTCAACAATATTTTGCGCAGAGATGGCATCTTCCACCTCTGCAAACCATCTACGAAGGGGCTCTCCCCCTTCACCGGTAAATGGCGGTACTCGCACCTTTACCACTTCAACGCTATGCGTTGCAGGTGCAGGTGCGGTCCGCGCTGCCTCTTGCGCGTCCCGTGCTGGCTTTTCTAGGTGGTTTTGCCTAAAGCGATTCACCACCTCTACCACTTCCTCTGGAGACTTACTCTTGAGGAAGGTAATGATGTCGGTCCCCATAGACCGAATCATTTCTGCCGTCGCGTCTTTACTACGCGACGAGAAGTGGGGGAAAGGTTTCGTCACCACTTCCAGCGTTCTCTCTCGCTCGGCAGGCGTCATGTCTGGCGACATGATGCCTAGCGGCTATTAATCTTTGCTCCGCTAGATAACTAGCGGAACGGAACTGTGGTCGTTAAGACGGACCACAAAGTGATATCAGGTGTAACAGGACTGATCCTGTTACAGGCTTACACTGTGTTGTGCGAGGAAGCGCGCAATACAAAAGGGGTAGGATTAGTTGATGACAACTAATCCTATACTAAAAGTAAATATATAAATATTCACTTATCTGTTAGAACGCAAAATTAAGAGTGTTTATTTAATGGGTGGTTAGCGGCTAATAGTATAGTAATTAACTAACTAATATAATAATATCAAATATTCAACTAAATGTACTATTAGTTAACCTTCAAGATTCGGTATTTATACCGAGTCGACTTTCCTTCGTAGATTATAATAACTTATAATCTCTTATTTTGAATTTCAGACAACGCGTCTGAAATTTAACTGTGATATTCTAATTTGAATATCAATTATGTAATGGCACCCCATTACAGATCTGGTCAGGTGGGATCAAGATGTCACCATTCCAGTCGGCCAATCCGCTGATTCCCCGGTCGATAAAGGTTTTCGATCAAGGAAGTTATGGGGGACCAGGGGCGATTTGTGTGTGCCGACCTTTGTGAAGAGCGCCGGCCGATTTGATTTTGTCCGAGTCACTAATATCGGAGACAAGCCGCTTACGCTAGACAACAATACTATTGTTGGCATGAGGATGAAGGAAGGGAAGGTGCCAAGAAAGGCGGGGTTCTTCTCGATCGGATCGAGACGGTATGTTGAGTGGCAGAACTTGGCATACCAAGCGACCACCGATCTGATCAGCGATGATGGACCGGTGGAAGAAGATACCTCACCTATGGTGGAACGACCCAGCTATGTAACCCAAAGAAGATGTTAATTCGAATAAAGGCACCTCAGTCGCCGGACACGGTGGACCATCAAGCAGATGAGCCAAGGATCGTCAACATGGTGGCGTCACAAGAACAGGCGACAGCGGAGCCGGAGATAGAAAAAGGGGAACATGGGATGGCTGGGGCGGACCACGATGGCGCGCCTAAGCAGATCGATGTCGTTGAAGAGCTGCCCGCCGATCGGGAACAGCAGTGTGCAACTGATCAGGAAGTTTTAGGTGATGTTGCCCCAGAAGACGATCAAGTTTGTATACATGAGGGCGGGGATCAGTACATTCAGGAGCTGGAGAGCCAGATGGCAGTCCTCCCTGAAGTGTCTGCCGATCCGCACGAAGTCACCTTGGACGATCTACGAGTGGGTGATAGGGATGTCAGCAGTCCCGACTAGATCGAGCAGCTTAAGAAGATCATATGGAAGAAGAAACATCTGCTGATCGGGAAAGTCAATGCCTTACCCCCTGCTGCTCGCGGAGCGATCTGTGACATCGATGTTGGTGATGCCAAGCCGATTGCCCAGCGATGTCGACGCGTGGCGCCACAGTACCGTGAAAAGCTTTCTGATCTCATTAAAGGACTGTTGGTCACCAAGATTATTAGACCGTCGACCTCGCCATGGGCCTCGCCGATCGTAATTGTTATCAAGAAGAACGGCGTTGACATTAGACTGTGCATCGACTATCGGCTGGTAAATCGGTTGACTAAACTCATGGTGTACCCGATACCACTGATTAATGATCTGTTGGAAGACCTCGACAAGACCTTGTGGTATTGTTCGCTAGACATGGCAAGCGGATTTTGGGTGGTCTCGATGACTGATCGAGCCCGTGAGATTTCCGCATTTGTGACGCCGTTTGGTCTTTTCGAGTGGAATCGTATGCCGTTTGGTCTGAAGAACGCTCCCCAGATCTATCAAAGGCTGATAGACAACGCATTGTACGGACAATTCAAGATCAAGACCGATCGAGACCCCACCGAAAACTATGATGTATTTACAGAGGGTGAACCCGATCGGGAAAGGATACCGTCCGTTCTGGGAAGGCGATCGTATATCGACGACATACTGATCCCTGCCTCGTCATGGAGCGATCTGTGCGAGAAGGTCGAACGGTTGTTGGAGACATGCGATCGCTGGAGCCTGTCGATCAGTGCTGTGAAGAGTTTTTGGGGCATGTCCAAGGTCGCCTATTTGGGTCATATGGTGTCGATCAGTGGGCTGGAGGCCAATCCCAAGGATATGGAGTCACTGAGCAACCTCCCGTTTCCCAGATCACTGAAGGCAATGCAGTCCTTCTTAAGGAGCTTAAATTACTACAGCCGCTTCATTGAAGACTTCGCGATTTACGCGGCCGTGCTGTACGAGCTTCGGGAAGTCGACTACCATATGTTGCTCGAAGGAGATCGGGCAACTTTACGAGAGGGCTGCGACTCTGATCTGCCTGTAGATTTTCCGCAGGTGGAGGCAGATGACCACCTGAAGCGTGCACAGGTTGCTTTCAGTATGCCGAAGGCCAAGGTGGAGACGCACCGATTCTCAGACACTTCGATCCGAAAAAAATGCCGATCGTCATTGTGTATGCTAGTAAGTGGGCCATTTCTGCCACTCTAGTGCAAGAACATGATGGAGTGTACCACCCGGTCACTTTTACGAGCCGGACATTGAAGCCGAACGAAGTCAACTATGGGTTCGTCGAAAAGGAAGTTCTGGCTTTACTACAGATTTTGGATGTGTGCTATAACCTGCTGGTAGGCCGACCTCTAAAGGTCCTTTCGAGAAAGTCGACATTGGCCTGTCTATTATCGTCCAATGGGATTGACGGTCGGCTCGGCAGATGGTCAGCGATTTTGTCACAGTGGTCCCTCGAGGTCGTCAAGTGCACCAAGGGAGAGGAAGAGATATTGGACACATTGGCTGCCAGTATCACCCCTCGGTATGAAGTGGATGAAGCTCTGACGTCGATTGCCCCGAGGAAGCAACCTCGACAGTCAATCTCGATGCCGCCACCGATCGTCGATCGGGATAAGGAACCCCTGGTATTGAGCTTCGACGGATCGGCTAGGGTGAAGAGGAAGGTTGGCTCCTATAGTGCCATACTGTGGAAGTTACCACAATGGTCTGTAGTAGCAGCCACCGCTTATTTCACGCCCGACATAACGGTCAACGAGGCGGAATGTCGGGGGCTCCTTCTATGTCTCGATCTGCTGTCATCACAGAAGAAAGGTCGGATCATCATATGTGGTGACTCCAACCTAGTGATAAGGCAGATCACCGGGGAGATCGACTGTAAGGCACCACGGCTGAAGCTGCTGAATGACCGGGTGATTAAGGCACTGAAAGACTACCCCAACCACGAACTATTGCACGTGAAACGAGATTGGAATAGAAGCGCCTACCACCTCGCGACCCAAGCCATGCGGGACCAGATTGGGGCGACGATCACCGAGGAGGAAGTTCTACTTGAACTTATGGATATAAACAGGCTCCCGTAGTTGATCAAGCCCAAGGACAGCCCCGATCAGGTACATGTGATGGCGGCGACTAGATCGCGAGCTCAGAAGTCTCGCCGATCTTTCCCAAAGGAAAGGCTGAGCGAGTACTTTGTACAATATCTAAGGGCGGAACGGATCCTCAAGGCGCAGGACGAAGAAGAGTGGATCGTCAACCTGAAAGCCTATCAAGCGAAAGAGTGTGCCAAGATCGCGGACAGTTACAATGTGGATGACAATGGATTGCTATATTACTGCCGTGACGTTGACCAAGACAGTGCCGATCGAGATCGACTGGCGAAACTGGTGATCCCTGAATTTCTACAGCCGGATGTCCTTCATCACTACCATGTGATTCTAGAAAGGGGACATCAGGGCATTAGAAGGACATACCACAAGATCAGGGCCCACTTTCACTGAAAAGGACTTTTTCGGGGCGTGCAGAAATATGTGGGCTATAACACAGATTGACACAGATTGCGAGACCGGAAAGGGCAGACCGATAATTAAGGGGCGATCACCCGGGAATATCGAGGCTACTTACCCTTTCCAGGTGATAGCAATGGATCACATAGGTCTCTGCCCAGACCGACGCGCGGAAACACTGAGCTGCTGATCTGGATCGACCTGTTCACCGATCTGGTGATCGCAAAGGCTATTGCATCCCGATCGGCGGAGCAGATCGCCCAGAGTTATGAGGAATGCGTATTCAGAAGGTTCGGCGCCAGCGAAGTTATCAGACACGATCGGAAACCCGGTTTTATGGCTGAGATGTTCCGATCGTTCAATAACATGCTAGGCCAGAAACAGAGCGCGACGATGGCATATCGTCCGCAAGCAAACGGATCGGCTGAACGCATGGTGCAGACAATCACAAGGGCTATCAAGATGTATGTGGCCGATCCGGACCAACGTGACTGGAACGAGTATGCAGAGAGACTGGTATTCGCACTCAACTCTTCAACCGATCGGGTCCGAGGAGAAACGCCTTTTTATATGGCGTATGGATGGGACCCTCGATTGACACTTGAAACGGCGATACCGATCGGCTGCACTCGGACCCGCGATCGCGATGCCCGTCGTTGGCACATGCAGGTACAGAAGCATTACCAGCATGCGAAAGAAGTCGTCAACGAAAAGTTGCGTAAGGCCACACAACATCGAGCAGATCGGAATAACGATTAGGTCCGCCCTCATGGTATTGAACCAGGGTCGAGGGTATGGTTATACCTCGATCGGGTCAAGGAAGGCTATGCGAAGATGTTGGCTCATATGTGGCACGGTCCTTTCCGTGTAGCAGAGCTGATCGGTGAGCACGCTGCCCGTCTGATCACGATCGGCACAGATTACAAAGTTTTTCCGATCGTGCATGTGTCCAAGCTGAAGCTGGTCAGTGAATTCCCCGATTGGCCTAAAACGCCCTGTCTGGTGGACGAAGCGGAGAGGTTCGATTTTGATGAGGCTCTGCTGCCGGAGGGCAGTTGGGAAAGGCCATTGGAAGAGGACGAATTCGAGGTGGAAAAGGTGCTAGATGTCCTATCGGTCAATAAGACACGTTTCGGTCGCACCCACCGAGAATATCTGGTCCGCTGGAAGGATCATTACGAAGCAACTTGGATCGACGAACTTGATCTAAATTGTGGAGCACTTCTACGAGAGTTCGAGCGAGAACGAGTCAGTAGGAATCGCTTCGCAGTGATGCAGACTCATGAAGACGAAGATCAAGACACACAGTAGCACCGATTAGTATATCGTTCGGTGTGAATATGTGTAAGGTCTGAATTATTGTGAATTTTGTGATGAACTGGAGTAGTGGAATGATGAACGTGGTGATGATTTTTGCGATGTGGATGGAAACTGTGTATGATAACGTGCTGGTGCAAGTTTGGATAAAGTGATGATACTTGGCCAAGTGATTGGATGATCAGAAATTTGAAAAGAATGATGACATGTATTATGGATTATCTGGTAAGATAACTTCTTCATCAAGAATTGCAATCACCCCACAGACGGCCAATAGTCAGCGCCGGATGGTCTCCGATCTGGTTCTGGTACTGATTGCGCCAGGGCTCCTTCCGATCGATCTGGGTCAAAGCGTCCTTCAGGTCCGTGACCGACTCGTCACAACGAAGACCGGGATACCAGACGCCGTCGTCATCTAGTACCCCGGCTTTCTCAACCCGAAGCTTGTCCATATGTAGAACCACATGATATAAGAAGATGTCGATGTCGCATTCGCGGGCCAGCATTCCTCCCAGAACGAAGTGGCATAGGGTCTGCAAGGCCCCGCCCGGCCGACTCCTGCGCCTCTTTTGGTTTTTCTGGACCGAGATCAGGCCTTGGTCATGTTGCGCTCGACCAGGAGGAAGTACTAGATAGTGAGTAGACTCCCAGATCGCTTGTCTGTAGGTCTCAAGGAAGGCCTTCACTCGACCTAAGAACGAGTCTATCCACGCAGTCGACGCAAACATGGACCCCAGCTTGGGGCGGACGAACACTTTCCATGGCTCATCTGCGTAAAGACGGGTGATTTGTGGTGCTATGACCAGGTCCGCCCGCCATGCAGAAGCATCAGGAGCCTTTGGAGTTGGAGGAAAAAGCCAGGAGTCCGGTCGCGATATAGATCGGGCTAATATCTGCTTGGTCAGGGCTGATTGGTATAAGCTACCGATCTGCCATGATGACCATGGCGAAGTGGCATCCGAAGTCAGCGATGGGAGAGGTCGATCTCCGGTCAACAACCCTTTCAATCGGGCGTGACGGCGCATCCCAGATGTGCCGGGCTGGAACGAAGGTACCGATCCGGTCGACTCGCGGGTCGGTGCAGCAGCATCACCCTGGGAGCTTATCGCTTTATTAGCCTCCGATGCGGGATTCGCAGGAACGGAACCTCGGCGTTGGTCGGATCGGGACTTGGATCAAGAACCCGGAATCGCTCGATCCGCCCCCCCCCCCCCCCCGAGTCCTCTCCGGTGGAGACATCTATACGCTTGATATGAGCGGCGCGGGGGCGCATGAGATTTGGGGATGATAGACTTGTTACCCGCACCCGATCTTGGGCTTGGGAGATGCGCCAGCGTCTTGGATTTCTTCTGGAGTACCGCTCGCTTATCCTCTAGTTCGGAGTCACGAGCTACGCCCCGCGCCCTTGAGCCCTTCGACGCGTCCTTACGTTTCTTGGAAGTTTTCGGAATTTGGGGATAGTCACTTTTTGCCAATGAGTGGCGTCGGGTCCGATCTTGATGCAGATCGACCAGACCGGCCGATGTATACCGGTCAGCGATAGATCAGGCAGCCGGACGTCGGTGCAACAAGTCAGTCAACTGTTGGTAGCAACGGTTTACGGCCGCCCAGCGACGATCTGATTCCTGGGTCCAGGCGTCCGATCGGGCCTGGAAGGACTAAACCTTCCCTATCTGCTCCCGGACTACGACCTTCAACTCGCCGATCTGCCTCTCCAGGTCACCATGTTGGGTGCGGAGTAAAGTCCGATCGGACTGGTCCTCCAACCTCAGCCGGTAGACCACCGCGAGATGTTCCAGGAGGTGGGACCTATAGGCCTCCAAGCGAGACAGATCGGCCGTGCACCGATCAGCCCGTCCAAGATCGGCCGGAGCTGATCGCAATGATCATGTGACTGCCGATCAGCCGTAAATAAGGCGTCGAACGTTTTGGCGATGTCGGCGGTCAACCGATCTACATGCAAAGGAGGGCCATACCAGACCCAAGATGAAAACAGACCGATCGGCTTACCTCGAGTTGCTTGTTGGGCGATCTGGGCCCGGAGATGTGCGTTTTCAGCGGTCACCTCCTGCAACTTCGTCGACATGGGTATCAACGTATCCACCTCCTTCCGCACTTGCAGGAGTGAAGAATCCCTGATGTCTAATTGGGACTGGAGCTCTTTGACTGTTTTACGGAGCTGATCGTCCTCGATCTGATGCCTGTACGGTATGTCGGACCCTGAAGTGCTGAGAGGGCTGTCAGATCGGGCCGATCAGGTCGGCGAACCAATATGGGGCGATGAGGAACGCAGGGTACCTGCAGTAAAGAATGTCAAGAGAGGTTACAAGACGATCGGGTGTACAAGGCAAGTACCTGGCGAAGGTGGACTCAGAGATCCGTCCATTGGTGAAGTCCGCTTCTGTGAAGATCTGGATATGATGAGATCGGGCCGCAACCGTTGCGCGGCTGCGACCAGACTCAGGAGCGGCTGTGGCGAAGCGGACCCAAGAATTTTGGTCCTTTTGCGTCAACATCACACCGATCGGCTTATAGGCGATCGGATTGGTGGAAATCCAGGAGGCTTTTATGCCTATTATGTGCAAGAGGTGTCAAGAACACGGATTTTGGTAAGTCACATGAAATTGCGTGTACCTACATATTTTCATGTTTGTACATATTGGGGACCATAGGGGGTAGGGAGTGTAGTGTTGGTTTTGGTTTCGCCTGCTAAGAGTGTTTTTTGGTTTTACGTCTTAATTGTTGGGCCTTTAACTCAACCGGAGGTCGTTTCGCCTTGTGCATCAGTCGCCTCTGCACGCCGCAGAGTGTTTGGGAGCGGAGGGTCGAGTAATACCCTCCAGCTCATTATTCCCGGCCGGGACGCGTTACAGACGCACTTGGTCCACCGGAAGTCCCTCGACGGGAGTACACTTTGGTCGGCTTCCCAAGTTCAAGTTGCGCACGTTTGGAACGTGTTATTAAGTCTTTTGGATTGTTACGTGGAGATATCTTTCGTGGAGTGTAACACGTTCTCATTTGGATCACCCTATTGGATTATTGGAGTTTTATTCTCATATTGGTTGGGATCTACGATCGATTGAGTGATCTGCCCAATGGAGTATACTCACTCCAAGTATAACTGGTCAACCCGTACCCAGGGTGAAGAGTTCCGCCCAGGGTAAACCACCCAGCACGGTCACCCACATTTAGACCACAAGTCAATTCCCAGCACCGATCCACCGAGTGTGTTACCAGCCCATTCCATCGGGTACACAAGGTGAGATGAAGAACAAATCGTACCAGGCGTCCAGTGTTGATGATCGGTCGTCTTCCAGCAGCGGACGATCGGATCGGATCGTGGGCGAAGGTTCGCGGGGTACCCCCCCCCGTAAGTTGGACGGCCGGGAGCGATGGTGGTCAGGTTCTCGACAATACGGTGTTCGATTTTGAACTTGACTCCACCACAGTTGCAACGACCGTTTGTATAGGATGAAATAGAATATTGATATTGAATAGTGAAAATCTTTCTTCCCATGTATACCACACTAAATTATGTGACTTATCTTAAACATCATATTCTACTCTCTGTCATGTGATGGTCGAAATTATATCTGCGATCGTTTTCACTTCCGCTAATACTATCACGGCTGATCCGATCCACCAGATGGATGGAAGACTTGGAGCCATGCCGGTCTCTATTTGTTCCAGTCCGAGTCAAACCTTTTATCACTGGATTAGTCAACAGAACTAGATCGCCGCTGATCCCATATCGAACGACAAGATCCGATCTTGTCACTAGATTGCTAAATCGGATCCACTTTAGATCGGTAACCCGACTAGTCCGATCTTCAAAACCGAACTAACAACTAGATTAGATCAATCAAGTCTATCCATCGTTTAATCCATTTGCAGCCAAGATCACTGCTTTTCAGGTTGGGTTACATTCCGTCAACATTCTGCTCCCCCGATCGTTCTTGGTCTCCATTCCAAGAGTGGCCGATCATCTAACAGGATTAAGTTGTTTCGATCACGATCCCATTTCAGCCACACTTTTCCCAGATATGTACCAAAAACCTCAGTAGACCTGTAACCGGGTTACATTTTGGTTACATTTAGTTATGTTGTGTACGTAAGTACACTACGGTTGGGGTCAGTATTGACCGGCCCGAAAGGTTTGGATCTATTGGTTATTTTAACCAATCAGGGCAGGAGCCCTTGGTGGAGGCGTGGCAGCCTGCCACGTGTTGTTACACAGGTGTGTACATTACATTTAGGCTAGGTACGAATGAAGTAAGTCCTATTTAGTATTACATATAGTTTACATTAGTTTACTTAGGCTAATTAGATATTAAATATATATTCAGTTTACAAATAACACTAATCCAGCTAGACGCACGACCTCGACCGGTCGCGCGTGCTGTGAGTGTTAGTAGCCAAACGGAATACCTCCTTTAGCTACTCCCTTTCTAAGGGAAGCCTTGTTTCAAGGCGTTAGTTAATTCTAACAAGTAAACCAAGGGAAATTTTGGCCCCGAGTAAGAGAGAACTCTCTTACTAAGCCCTTTTACAAGGGCGTATCGGCTAAGTAGCGGCACATCGCCGCTTAAGGAAAGTCTTTCTCTTTGCGCTAGCCGCACCGTGCGTATACGCACCGGATACATCTGGTAGCACTAGTAGTCAATCCAACACCTGTGTTGGTAGACGACAACATCCTCTGCAAAGGATGAATCAGGACGATTGGATAGGATAACACTATTCCAGCAGGAATCCTTTATCAGGCTGTTATCCATACTGGGTGACTAAGGCATGCAGCTCCTAACGGAGCAGTGCCTTGATGCCGTAAAGGCGAGGGTTAACTCCCCCATCGCCCATGAGGCGAATTCTCGTGGAAGTCGTTCCACGTCCACGGGGGTGCGCCCTCCGTTGTTCTTTAACATAAAGGAATTCACCGGTGAAAAAGGTAATAACCTTTATGTGTGGCTTCAAGAGGTAGAAACGGCCTTCGCCACAGCGAATGTGATCGCTGATCACTTGCTAGTGGGTCTTGCACTGACCCATCTCACGGGTAAAGCCCGTGCATGGGCGTTCACGTGTTCGGAGTCGGTCACGGACGTGTTCCCAACCTAGGAAGTCCTTCAGCAGAAGCTTATGGACATGTATGCCACGTCTGATCTGGTTTTCCAGAATCATCTGGCGTTTCTGAGGTGCCGTCAGTGTAGCCGGTGCGTATATGCACGGTGCGGCTAGCGCACAGAGGAAAACTTTCCTTAAAGCGGCGTTCGCCGCAACTTAGCCGATACGCCCTTATTAAGGGCTTAGTAGGAGAGAGCTCTCCTACTCGGGGCCAAGATTCCCGGGTTAGTTTACTCTAGCCTGTACTAGTGCCTTAACGGCAAGGCTCCCTTACAAAGGGTGTAGCTAAGGGTAGGGCTCCCCTTACGCTACGGCACTCACTACACGCACGACCGGTCGAGGTCGTGCGTCTGAACTAAGGAGTGAAAGTAAAACTGAATATATTCAATATGTAATTATTTAAACTAATATAAACTATATGTAACACTAAGTAGAATATTCCTAATTCGTACCTAGCTAAAATGTAGTGTACACACCTGTGTACTGACACGTGGATGGCTGACACACCACCCCAAGGGCCCATGCCCTGATTGGTTAAAATAACAAAAGGTTCAAAACCTTTCAACCCGGCCAATACTGGCCTCAACCGTGGTGTACTCATGTACACCAACACTCAGTGTTACACGAATGTAACCCCGTTACATCCTCCCCCATCAAGACTATTGCTTACGCAATAATCAAATTTTGTTGGAGAACTCCAACGCCAGTTCCCCTGGCCATCCATATGTACACCTCTAGTGGTTCTATGGCGTCTCCTCTACAAGAGGTAGACTACTCCGAAAACTCGGACGTGGATGCCTTTGGGGATACCTCCCCAATGGTGAGCCGCTCCGACAGCGCCGAACGGCGTTGTCGGCAGCCTAATCCCTTCCCCACACGAGAGGAAAATGCACTAACCAGTGCGGCACCCCTGCCTGTATCGGATGATACATCCTAATAGTCAAAGGCGATCATCACTAATGAGCTGGACGCAGCTCAAGACTCCCAACTTGCCGCACAGGCACTAAGGGCTGCGTTGCGCGCCTCCAAACGCCCGTCAAGGGCGGCTTATAATTTCGATGGTCCTCGTGACCTTCCAAGATGGTCCAGGCGTTTGGTAAGGACTGGTCTAGCGTCCTATACCCCTGGCCCCGCGGCTGAACAGCCGTACCAACGCGAACGCCGTGAGAAACTCCGGCAACAACTGCTTACACAAAAGCAGTTCACTAGCGTCTCGTACCGAGAGCGCTTAAACAGGCAGGCACAAGGTGCCCCTGTTGAGAACCTCCGCGAGGTTCCTTTCGTTCTTTCTCCGGGAGAAAGTGCCGATGACGCAGAGAAGAAGTTCCGCGGTTGGGCGGAAGGGGAGAAGCTTCTCCCCAGCTTCGATGAGCTGCATGACAGCTATTCCCGTCGAGACATTTGGGTGGAGACTGTGTTGCGCCTTACATTTGCCAAAGCTAAGGCGATGGAGCAACTACGTGCTCCGTATCACACGCGCTACGCCAGCTTCCCTGTCTCCACCTTGGTGTCCGGAGACAGTGTGAGCGTCACATCTGCCTCCGGCCAACTCCCACTTATTGGGAGTGAAACCTACAGCGGGATTCTCCCTCTCAAAAGCGTCAACGACGTCGCGGCAATCCTGCCGTAGGGGAGTCTCGAACTCCCACGAACTCTGTGAGTGTGGATAACCTTTCCACTTCACCATATACTGGGTTTGACCCCGATGATGGCGCCGCGCCATCGGCCGCTCCACATGAAAGTGTGGAGTACTCTCCGCGTCGAGCATTGGAGGAGGAGATCGCACAATTGCGACGTGAGATTCGCGCGCGCTGTGATCGACACAGCCTTCGCATCCATGATCTCCACGAGGGGATCCGCGATGAGCGGGATGCCACTGATCGCTTCGAGAGGCGGCTTGCCTCTCTCGAGACGATCGTTGCGGAGATTTGGGGTCGCATTTTAGCCCTTTCGGGCTTACTTCTCCCTGCCGTGCCTTACGGCTATCCTCCTTTCCACCTTCCTCCAGGAGGGTCCCCGCCTCCGGGTCCTGGTATGGCTTAAGCATACCGACATAAAAGGTTGGATGCGTACGCATCCCCTTCGGGATGTCTAAGGTGTACGACAAGCCCTTTCGGGCTAACACCTTAAAGGGGCCCACAAACCTGGGGCGCAGTTTATTGCGCAACACATTTGAAACTGCATTTGTAGGAAGATTTTTAGCGTTTAATAAACCACTTTCTACTACTCTGTATACCTTTTTGTTACGCCGTCCCTTTCGGTCAGCTTTCTCCTTCTGCTTGTCTTGGCTTTCCGCCATGGCATCGCAGACGTGTCGTAAGACACTAAGGCGCGTCGATAAAAACTTATCGATGTGCTTTCGCACCGATACAGGGCTGACATCACGGAATACTCCCCCCTCAATCCCTGGGCCACACACACGTGGCGTTAACGGAACCCTCGGATTCACCAATCCGTTCACGTAAAACGGGGTAAACCCCGTAGATGCATGTACCGAATTGTTGATAGCAAATTTAACCATCGGAAGCATCTCACTCCAACTCTTTGGATAATCCGGACATAAACTCCGGAGGATATCCTCCACAACGCGATTAACGCGCTCCGTCTGACCGTCCTTCTGCGGGTGATCCGAAGTGGACATGAGGAGCTTGGTGCCTAGGTTGTCCCGTAAAACGGGGATCCCGATCCGACACAACGGAATCGGGTAGACCATGTTGTCGAAAGACACGGTCTAGGAACACTTTTGCTGTTCCTTGTCCATCTATGGACTCTCGCACCGCCGCCAGGTGAGCCATCTTGCTCAAACGGTCTACAAAGACCAAAATGCCGGTGTTCCCGGACTTATCCTTCGGAAACCCGAAGATAAAATCCATGCTAATGGATTACCAACACTCCGTTGGAACCGATAATCTCGCCAAAGGCGCAGCTGAACTTGCAGAGGGTTTAACCCTCTGACACGTCTCACAGGTGCGTATATACGCACCGACCCACTTATACATATTGGGCCACCAATACAAAGCGCTTAAAGCGCTGTAGGCCTTATCCCGACCTAAATGATCCCCGGTAGGGGCGTCATGTGCCTCAAAGAGGACTCTGTACTTCAGTTCCTCATCATGAGGAACTACCAACCGCGGAGTGTCCTCCGCGCTCGTGCTATAATATAGCAAACCGTCACAGTAACTGTAACGGTGTAACCGAGCTCTATCTCGACTTGACAGGGTTGGCTCAGGCGAGCCAAGACCCTTTTCACCCAACGCGCTGATAAGCACCGTACACTGTTGGTCTTTCTCATACGCCTGGCGTATGTGATCCACCACAGACGTGGTGGATCGCGTGAGCGAGCTCGTAATCGGGACGACGCGATAACGCGTCCGCAAGCACGTTCTGCTTGCCAGGTTTATACTTAACCTCAAAGTTGTACTCCGCAAAGAAGGAGAGCCAACGGGCCATCCGTTGCGAGAGATGAGGCGACTTTGTCACTGTCCGTAAGGACGCGTGGTCAGTATAAACCACGAACGTCTTTGAGCCGAGTAGGTGAACCCTAAATTGGACAAGAACATACCTCGTTGCAAGTAGCTCCTTGTCCTGAACGGAATAATTCCGTTCTGCAGCTTTAAGCTGCCTCGACTCAACGCAATTACGCGTTCCCTTCCTGCATCGTCTGCTTGTAACAAAGCACATCCGATTGCGGAATCGGAGGCGTCGAAGACGACACTAAATGGTTTCCCAGAGTCTGGGAGAGCGAGAACGGGAGCTTTTAACAAGCTCCCCTTAACCGCTTCAAAAGCGTTTTGGTGTTCAGTTTCCCAACGCCAATCAACATCCTTCTTAAGAAGGTCGGTCAATGGCTTCGCCATTTCAGCGTAGTTCTCGCTATACTTGTGGACATAGTTGGCTAATCCTAGCCAATTCCGTAAATCTCTAAGATTTACAGTCGAAGGCCACTCCACAGTGGCTTTCACCTTCGCGGGATCCGCCCGCACTACATCCTTGCCGATGAAGCATCTGAGGAAAGGAATTTCCTCAGCACCAAAGATACACTTTGATGCGTTTGCATATAACTTATGCTCTCGCATACATTCGAGCACTGCTCGAAGGTGTATCAGATGCGTCTGAACATCAGACGAGTCGCCTTCCGCACGACTATGGACGAATATATCGTCGAAGTACGTCTGAGCGTACTTCCTATGAGGGCGGAAGAGTTGAGTCACCAAGCGATTGAAAGTCACTGGTGAATTTAAAATCCCTTGTGGCATAACAAGCCAATCCCACAGCATGCAACTAGGCGTGCTAACCGCTGTCAGCGGAATATCGGACGCTCGCATGAGCACCTGATAATACCCGTCCACCAGATCTAAGGCACTGTACACAGTACAGCCCGCCATATTGTTCGGGAGGACATCCTTCCGAGGAATCGGAGTCTGCATGGGTACAGTAGCTGCATTCAGCTTGTTGTACGCATGTACAATGCGCCACTTTCCGTTCGGTTTACGAACGCAAAAGGTGGGAGATGAGTGAGGAGACTTGCTCTCCCGTATCATCCCTGCCTCTTCTTTCCCCTTGAAGAATGCGTCGATGACGTCGCATTGTTCCTTGGGGAGAGGCCACTGCCTAGTGACGCAGTATTTGGTTCCAGGAACCAAATAAATTTCATGTCGGACTCCCCGATCCGGTGGTAACCCCATCGGCGGGTTGTCACTAATGACATCTCCAAATTCCTTTAATAAGGAATGGTAAGGGTCCTCAGGATCCCCGAGGATCTTGAGGCCGCTTCGGGCATTTAATGCCTGTTTGGTTTTCACCAAAACTGACTCGTCCATCGTGGATGAGGAGTTCAACTCCTCTTCCGGACGCAACACGACGACCTCGTCCATTTCATCTTCTTTCAAAGCAGTCTCAAACTCGTTGAAGGAAATCTCCTCCAACGACAACAGTTCGCCTACCCCAGGCAACCGTTCCAGGCTTATGCCTTCTGTGACAACACCTGTCACACTTTTCAGCATCCTGTAGGACTGCTGACTACTGGCCTTGGGACTCATCCCGAAACCCACATGGGGGGGTCAATTGCCCCATCTACTGGAAGCGCCACGCGCCTATCCACGGAGGTATCTACCTCTACCACCGGTGATTCGCCGGTCTCACCTATAACGGCGTAATCGGAATCATTTCCGACGTGCGAAAGAGACTAACTCCGGGTCTCTTCGCTTGGAAGCACCTCGCGCTTAACCACAGGGGTCTCTACCCCTACCACTGGAGTTACCACAGGTAGCTCACCAGTCTCGCCTATAACGGCGTGGTCGGAATCATTTCCGACGTGCAAAATAGACGAACTACGGGTCTATTTGTGTGGAAGCGCCTCGCGCTTAACCACAGGGGTCTATACCCCTACCACTGGAGTTACCACAGGTAACTCACCAGTCTCGCCGTCCACGGCGTGGGAATTAACCGCCGAATCCCCCTCGTTAAGGAACTCTTCCTTAACGCCATTGGGAATGATCATTTCAGACATCCCAATCTCTGGCATCTCACGCCAGAATCGCTTTTGCGATCGATCAAAGGTGGGTTCATGACTCGCCAATGCTTCACCCGACCGCGGGTACGTTGAGCCAATGGACTTATACTTCCAGTCTATCCATGGCTCGTAGCGTTCCAGCCACTTCATGCCCAGAATGAGGTCATACCTCGAGTCCAAATCCAGGAATAGGCAACGTTCTAAGCTGTCGAAGTCTGCAAACTTCAGCTTAAGGTCAATCGAGACCTTGGGTACAGAAACCTGTACGCCCGTCGCAAGACAGACCGTGACAACGTCACGAGAACGTATCTCTAGGGCCTCGGCATACAGCCGACTCTTCACAACAGAAGACCGTCTGACATAATTGTCAGACGCTCCAGAGTCTATCAAGACTCTCCAAGGATTATCAAAGACTTTCACGTCCGCAAGGACTACCAGCAAACCTGGCTGGTACACCAACTTGGTGCTAGGAAGCACCGCTTCCCTCGGTGCTTTGTGCTGTCGTCCCCTACCCTGGGGCTTAAAAGCACTGAGGGGTCCCCCAGTAGGGCGCCCCGCACCTTCTGGGAGCCGTCGTTTCCCGACGGCTTGTACGAGGGATTTTTCCCTACCCTTGGTCCCTTGTAGCGAGTGTCTCGCTGGGGATTTTTCGGACACCTGTTCCGACGATGATCCGTGCGTCCACAGAGGAAGCATCTCAGCGGCCCACGCCACTGCAACATAGCCAAGAGCTCTGTCTCGAAGCTCTGTGAAAAAGAGTCCGAATGACTCTTAGCGGGAGGTTTCTCCTTCGCTTCGACCTGACTCAGGTACATGGGTTCGGGACCCACCTTAGAGGAACGGAAGTTCCTCTCGGCGTTGAACGCCATCTTGAATGCCTCTTCCAGGGATTCGGGTCGGCATCGGAACAATTCCGAACGTGCTGTCCCTTCTCTCAGACCTCCCATGAAGACGGGGATGTACACATCGTCCGAATACGCTTTCGCGTACATCCCTGCCAACAGGGTCTTAAGCTCCTGGATATAAACCTCCATGTCCTTAGTGCCTTGACGGCACCTCAGGAACGCCAGTTGATTCTGGAAAACCAGATCAGGCGTTGCGTATATGTCCATAAGCTTCTGCTTAAGGACCTTCCATGTTGGAAACACGTCCTTGACTGATTCCGATCATGTAAACGCCCATGCACGGGCTTTGCCCGTAAGATGGGTCAATGCAAGTCCCACTTGCAAGTGATCAGCGGTCATGTTCGCTGTGGCGAAGGCCGTTTCGACCTCTCGCAACCAAACATAAAGGTTGTCACCCTTCTCTCCGGTGAACTCCTTTATCTTAAACGATAATGGAGGGCGCACCCCCGTGGAATGACCTCCACCACAACTCGCCTCATGAGCGATGAGGGCATTCACCCTTGCCTTTACGGCCTCAAGGCCCTGCTCCACTAGGAGCTTCATACCTTCTTCCCCCGTTAAGGGTAACAGCCTTTTAAAGGCTTCCTGTTGGAAGAGGGTCAAACTATCCCAATCGTCCTGGTTCATCCTTTGCAGAGGATGTCTAGTCTACCAACACAGGTGTTGGATTGACTACAAGTGCTACCAGATGTAGTCGGTGCGTATACGCACGGTGCGGCTAGCGCACAGAGGAAGACTCTTCCTTAAAGCGGTAGCTACCGCTACTTAGCCGATACGCCCTTGTAAAGGGCTTAGTAGGAGAGTTCTCCTACTCGGGGCCAAGATTCCCGGGTTGGTTTACGACTTAGCCTTAACGGCTGTATTCCCTTTACGGGATGAAAGTAAAGGGAGGGCTCCCTCTTACCTACGACACTCACTGCGCGCGCGACCGGTCGAGGTCGCACGTCCGAAAAATAGAGTTAAATGTAAACTGAATATATTTAATATGTAATTAGCCTAAATTAATTTAAACTAATATAAACTATATGTAATACTAAGTAGAATATTCCAAATTCGTACCTAGCTAAAATGTAGTGTACACACCTGTGTACTGACATGTGGATGGCTGACACACCACCCCAAGGGCCCAGCCCTAATTGGTTAAAATAGCCAAAGGTTCGAAACCTTTCAACCCGGCCAATACTGGACTCAACCGTGGTATACTCATGTACACCAACACTCAGTGTTACACGAATGTACCCCGTTACAGTCAGGGCACTAAGGACTTGGAAACATATATCCAAGAACTGAAGACCCTGCTGGCAGGGATGTACGCGAAAGCGTACTCGGACGATGTGTCCATTACCGTGTTCGTGGGAGGCCTGAGAGAAGGGCCAGCACGTTGGAGCTATTCCGAAGCCGACCCCAATCCTTGGGGGAGGCGTTTAAGATGGCGTTCAACGCCGAAAGGAACTTTCGTTCCTCTAAGGTGGGTCCCGAACCCATGGACCTGAGTCAGGTCGAAGCGGAGGAGAAGCCTCCCGCTAGGAGTCATTCGGACTCTTTTTCACAGAGCTTCGAGACAGAGCTCTTGGCTATGTTGCAGTGGCGTGGGCCGCTGAGATGCTTCCTCTGTGGACGCACGGATCATCGTCGGAACAGGTGTCCGAGAAACCCCCAGCGAGAATCTCGCTTTAAGGGACCGAGCGCGGGTAAGAAGCCCTTGCACAAGCGTTCGGGAAACGACGGCTTCCAGTAGGTGCGGGGCGCCCTACTGGGGGATCCCTCAGTGCTGTTAAACCCCAGGGTAGGGGTCGAGAGCACAAAGACCCGAGGGAAACGGTGCTTTCTAGCACCGAGTTGGTGTACCAGCCAGGTTTGCTGGTCGTCCTTGCGGACGTGAAAGGCCTTGATAAGCCTTGGAGAGTCTTGATAGACTCTGGAGCGTCTGAAAATTATGTCATACGAGCTTCTGTTGAGAAGCGTCGGCTGTATGCCGAGGCCCTAGAGGCACGTTCTCGTGACGTTGTCACGGTCTGTCTTGCGACGGGCGTACAGGTTTCTGTACCCAAGGTCTCGATTGACCTTAAGCTGAAGTTTGCAGACTTTGACAGCTTAGAACGTTGCCTAGTCCTGGATTTGGACTCGAGGTATGACCTCATTCTGGGCATGAAGTGGCTCGAACGCCACGAGCCATGGATAGACTGGATGTCTAACTCCATTGGATCAACGTTCAAGGTAAACAAAGTTTTGAAGACATTTGACACGCTGACAAGGACGCGTTTTCGATAGGCAGAAGGCCAGATGCTGGAGTACAATATGATAAACATGGAAACGGCAATTACCCCCCCCCCCCCAACGTGCACGCGGGGCAGGGTAATGGTGCAGCGCAAGTGTTTGGGGCGGTAAGGACCACTTCCCCAAAGGAAAAGCGCTTACATATTCGACCGTTTGACGGCGCGAAAATTTATAAAGATCTTGGTTCGGGCTTTCAGGCACGGGGCCGAATGTTGCTAAGGATAGTGAGCCTGGCCGAAGCCGCATGTGGGTACCAGTAGCCAGAGGATGTAAAATTGGATCAGCTGGGCCATTAATTGTGGGGCCCAGCAGAGGCCTAGTACATCCGTCAAGTGGAAGGGTGGTGGTGTGAGACACCCGCCCTATGGTATATAATGGACATGATGCTGTCTGTTTTTAATGTGCAACTAACACCGGCGCATGGCATGAAGCTCTTTATGGCGCGGAAGTTGGTCGGAAGGTCGTGGTCAGATCATTTCTTGTAGCTGACCGCGATAGCTGACGCTGTTGGTTCAAATTGCGAGTCTTTAGTACTCAATAACGTAATTTACCATGCAGCGCTGGAGATGATGTAGATCCTCATCTCCAAGTACGATCATACGCGGCCGGATTACTTGCGCCAGGCAGAGGAGCTCTGCCAGTTCGCTCAAGTAGTGGAGTTTAGCGAACCGATACCGATAACGTATCAAGGTGGCGCAGTAAATGTGGTACCAGACAAGGAAAGAAAATCGCCGACCAAGAGAACATGTTACGAATGTGGAGAAGAGGGGCACATTCGTGCAAATTGCTCTAAAAAGAAGACCAAGAAAGAAGATTTAGCATTGACTGTTGAAAGTTCGATTGTTGTTTCAAAAAAGGACACATGGATATTATATAGTGGAGCCAGGATGCATTTGACGCATGCTTTAAGTTTCCTTACATATGTAGAGACTGTTACGGGAGTATGCTACCAAGCAGACGGTCAGCAGCTGCAGATCAATAGGAAGGGATCCGTGTACATATACGTGATGTGCGGACAGAGGAGACCCTCCTCAAAATCACAAACGTTTTTATCGTGGAAAGCCTTACGAGGAACAATTTATCGTATGGAGTACTGGAGAAAAAGGGCTTTAAGTTGTCTTACATCGATGGAAAAAGGACCATGGTGTGCAGAAAGACTGGACAAGGGATGGCGTGTGTTAAGATGTGTAATAACGTTTTTAACATCGAAGGAAGAGTTGATAGGGCAAGGCCCAAGCTTAGAAGTTCAGTGATGGCTATTGTAAATGGAATTTCGAGTGAAGGAAGTGATGGACCGTTAGAAGGAGCTAACGAGTCACGAGTGGATAGAAACGCAGTTGCAAGTACGCAGGAAGGCGGAAGGACTAGCGTGAAGCACTTAGAAAAAGGAAAGGGCAAAAAGAAAGCCCGGTAAACGCTTGAACGACACGTGACGTGGAAGTACGCGGCAAAAGAGGCCGCGCAAACAAGAATCGAAATTGAAGACAAATAAAATCCAAGACAAGAAGTGAACTTAATAATGGAGAGTGACCCGAAGAATTACAAGGAGGCAGTAAGCAGTGCGAATAATAAAGTGGTTGGAAGCTATCAAGACGGAAATTGATGCGGTTGAAGATAACCAAGTTTGATAGGTGATTTGTAGGCCTGAAAATTCGAGGCCGTTACACACAAAATTGTTTTTTCAAGACGAAGACCGTTGCAGATGGAAATCTCGAGAGATTTAAAGCGGGATTAGTGGAGTGTGGCAACGAACATAGATATGGAGTGGATTATTAGTTAACTTTCGCAGCTGTTATGGAAATGTCTACGGTTAAGTTCATCTTAAGTCTCGCAAGGATGTGGAATGTGTGTGATTTACATGGAGATATACCGAACGCTTACGCAAAAGTGTTAGAAGACGAATAAGATATTTTCCTGTATGTACCAAATGGAATGAAGATCAAGCAAGAGAAGCTGGATGAACTCAAGGTCGAAGATGTGAAGAAGTTGGTGTTACGATTACGAAATACACTATATGGATTAAAGCAGGCGGGCAGACTGTGGAACCGACTTCTGCATGAAAGCTAGTACACTACGGGTATACGCAGAGCAGTACAGAGTCTGCTTGTATTACAAGCGATGTGAGACAAGTTAGTAGGGTTGGCGTATATGTCGATGATTTTTTGTTACTGGAACCAATGTGACGTGTGTGGGAAAGTTTTTCAAGAATATGGAGGTGTTGGAAATCAAAAATTTTGGCAAGGTGTCAAAATTTTTGGGAATGCGAGTGACTTACAATGATAACGATGTATATTTCTTGGACCAAGAAATAATGATTAAAGATTTACTAACGTCTTATAAGCTTGAAGATGCAAACACAGTGAAGGTGCCGATTACAGATGATTAAGAAAACAAGATTTTAAAGGAGCAGACGCTATTAAGTACAAGTGGAAAGGACGGTAAGCCAATTGTGAAATATTTTCAGTCATTTTAAAGGAGTTTACTGTGGATATCCCGCTGCACTAGGCCCGATATAGTGTATGCGGTGCACAAGGCGACGAGGAAATCACATGCTCCAAGTGTTCTCGATTGGAACTTAGCGAAGCGAATATTGCGTTTTATTCAAGGGCAGCGCGGATATGAAGCTGCAGATGGAGATCGACACGAAGTACAAGTCAAGTAAATGGAACGAACTCACGATTGTTGGATATAGTGATGCAGATTTGTTAGGTGCGAAAACGGATCGGAAATCCGTTAGTTGGTAGAGTTACGATAGTTGATGGCAAGGTTACGCAGTGGATGTGCAAGCGGCAGTCGAGTATGTCATTGTCGACTATGGAGGCGGAGTTCTACGCAGCGTCGGCGATGGAGTGCGAGTTACTTGGAGTGAGTGAAATGGCGATGGAGATTGGATTCATGGTGAATCTCCCGATGCAGCTACTTGTTGACAACCAAGCGGCAATCAAGGTATTGAATGGTGATTGCATGACGTCGAGGACCAAGCACATAGACGTTCGCGTGAAGGTTATGGTTTCCAAGGAACGCGAAGGTGCTATCAAGGTGTGCTACGAGCCAAGTCTGAGTATTATTGCAGACGTGCTCACGAAAGGATTACGTTTTCCAAGGTTAACGTTCATGCAACTAGGGCTGGGACTGAGGGCGAACACGTGCGAGTGACTTTGGTTCTCGAGAAAGTCGAGAATGAGTGTTAAATTGGCCCGAAATTCGGCCACGCATTGCCTCGCGCGTATACGGGAAGTTGCGACTTTCAGTGACGATTTTTTGGGTACATACTCTATTTTATGGGTTTACTCAAGCATTCATATACTTTTATTAGATAAGGCTTTTACTTAATTATAATATACATACTTCAGAATTCTACAACTGTAGCATATTAGTACGCAAGTACGCCAACTGTCATAGTACGTTAGTGCCGTTAAGGCCCATACAAGAACGGGCAGTAAGCAGGAACGTGGAAGCGACCTCTTAGTACGATTGTTACCTGACACATACTTACTTTCGATTATATCACGTCGGAATATTTCTCGTGGATTAAAGTGGTTAATTATTGGGAATTGTTAAATCGACGCATAAAATTTGTTAAATCGACGCCCTGTTAAATCGACGCCTTTCCAGGCTTTCAAACTTCGATAACAAAAGTTCGTGTGGAGTACACAAGATATGTTACTTGGTAATGTTGTGCCAGTTGGAAGTTGCAGTAAATCGTAAAAGGTAGAGAATGCGGGGAAGGCGTCAAACGCCTCCGCTTTTCGCACTTAATACGGAGGGCATAACTACGTAAGAGGAAGCCACTGCGTTTCATAACGTTATTTGTGTCAATTTGAACACGTTGTTGCTCGTCGACGGCAAAGTCAGGATCAAGAGCGATGGTCCTTTTTGAAGTTGTCGCGGTAGCAGCTTGTCTCTGCTTTCGCAGTGTGACTACTTCTACAACTAAGTTCGTGGAAGAAAAAGCCTCTCGCGTGGACTGCTACACGACACGTGCAAATTTTCCCGAGCCGACGGAAGAATTGTGTCTGGCTCAAGGATGTTGCTTGAAAAGTCTTGAGAACGGAGGTATTTCGTGTGCCTTTCCTGATTCAAAGACGCCGATCGCGAAAGAGTGCGCAAATGTGCCCAAAGTATTGCGCATGGCTTGTAGCAATCCGAGATTTGCGTCGTTGAAAGTGTTAGAAGATGCCGACACTTGCGGTAGAGTTGGTTGTTGTTTTGATGATGGAGAGTGTTTCCAGCCAATGGCGAAAGGATACGAGCTCTTAAACCTGGATAAAACAACGGATGGGTGGAGTGGGACGCTCGCACTACAGCATGAAAGTCACGGTCCTTTTGGAAACAATCTGGCACTATTGGAGCTGAATCTGGTTCGACTATCGGCTAATCAAGCTCGTATCCACATCACTGATCCTGAATTTCCACGGTATGAAGTACCATACATGCCTGTAAGACGTCAAGAAGAAAACGCTGATGAAGAAGAGGATTTTTCAAGTTCATTTTACGCCACGTCCGTTCGTAGTAGCGGTCACACGTCGGTGGAAGTATTGTTTAACTCAACACCTCCAGAGAAAGAGGAAGATGGTGCTAGATTTAGTGGCTTGCTATTTGAAAGCCAGTTTATTGAGTTTCGACACAGCTAACGTGTAATGACGATGACAATCCTATTTTGTATGGATTGGGCGAAAGACTTGGGATAGCGCATCTACGTGCTGATGATGAAGGAGACCTCTATCCGATGTTTTCCCGCGCGTCGAACACTTCCGTTTGAGTATATAGAGTATATAGAGTAGATATATTAGATAGATGGATGGAAAAAGGGCGTCGATTTAAAAAAAATTAATAATAATTTCAAATGAACGTGGATTTAACATTTTTGGGGGCGTCGATTTAACAATTCCATAATTATTACGTGGAATTAGTACAATCTTATCGCATATTTTTTCATACAGTTTGGAATCGCATTAGCAGGTAACGTCAACTGCAGACAGTACGACACAGTAAATATTAGTGATAGTGACGATATAGAGCGCAAATTTCAACAGTTCACATTAAAGATTGTGATCCAGCACAGAAAACTAAACCAACCCCAGACAGTATCACGACTCATTGTACAAGAACATGATCGCGACCAATAACTCGTCGAGCACCAGTATGGGGTAAGGAATTAAGACATGTAACGTTGCCATCAACTGACCTGAACGAAATATATGAGCGTCACAAATTTTTATGGTGCTGCCTGCGCCCATGCGTGAACGCGCCAGCTTACTGGAACCGTCTTCAACCGGGTGGTCACTCTCATTAATTCAAAAAGTTCAAGAAGCAGGGGCGCGGCGCCCTACTGGAAATGCACTCTCATATGCCGACTTCGGGCACGTGAAAAAATAAATAGACCTTGATCAGTTAATTTCATCTCAAATTTGCAGTGAAAATAGACGTCAGCCCCATGATAGCGATGTTACCATGCGAGATTTTCTTTTGGTACCAGCGCTTCAAACAACTTTGCGAGAGCAAAACATTTGGCGCTAATAAAACTTCTAGAAATAATAAAAAATTCCACGAAGCATGTTGCTTGTCTGGTTGGCGACAGGTCTAACGATGACTTTGCCGAAGCGTATGATACGCACACGCTACCTGGACAAATTGTCACTTGAGGAGGAACAATCGAACAAGTTGATGATTTTGATCTTATGCATAACATGGACGTCCGATCTTTAACTAGCGATCGAATATAGCAATCTGTCGATCCGCTGAGGTAATACCACAGGGGGAGTAAGCTCGACTTCCACATATCAGTAGATACATCAACACGAGCGACGGACTGGTAAGAAGCAATGGTGCTACCACTTCTGACATGACGGTTTTAGCGGGCATTGAATCCTCTTGCAACAGTTATATGGGCGTTTCTAACGCAGCAGAAAGACAGATTTTTGTGAGGAAAAAGTGGACAACAACGGGCTACAAAGATGGAGGTGTTAAATTAGTACTCACTGTTAAAACTGCGCACAATTCATGCAGTGCTCCGCGTCGTCGGCGACTTTTTTTTGGTTTATGGCTTTTCGGTAAAAACCTAGCAAATTGCATATATGCAAACTATTAGTTTAAGTACTTAACTTAATACTAATAAAATCACTTTGGATTTTGACTTTTCTCGTTCTCGTGGATCTACTGGAACTGGAGTACGCTGCAATTGCAGCCGGAATTTATTTCTCGTTTATGATTGCTGTGGATAGTGGATTACCTTACGGTCTCACGCAAGTTACGTAGTGGATATAATAAATTGAACGTGGATAATAAAAGTTATTAGCGCTTGATTATTGGCATTACGTTACTACATCTGTTGCTATTGTTTGTTGTTGGAACTGCTCGCGCTAGTACCCGCTGATTGTGTCGGAACGCGCGCGCACAAGTACGCGGTGAAAATGAGCGATTCAGAACAGGTTATGAGCCCAAATGAGAGCCGTAACGGATTGGACGAAGAAGTCAAAGCAGCGGATGTAATGCGGCTGTTCGGAAACCTAATGACGGGCCTAGAAAGTCTAGAGGTAACGAGCAGCGCAACCAAGCAGGGAGAAAAGTCGCCGCCCAGGTCCAGGGGAGATGCTAAAATGAGCATGGCCTTCCTTGATGACAGTGAGGAGGAAAAGAGGGACTTCGCGACTGGGCGACAAGCAAAATGAGTTTCCAGGAGATAAGCCACGCTGCAAAAGATGTTTTCACCCGTGATGAAATTCCTGGTGCTGGTAGGCCACCGGTGCGGGCGCACAATGGCAACCAGCACCAACAAGCATACGGATTACCTGGAAAAGTGCCGAACCAAGGGTATGCAGTGGTTCTTACTCCCACGCCGAAGCAAAGAAAGCTTCCGATAAGGCCGTTCGAGGGTAAGGAAACCTAAAAAGGACTGGGATCCGGGTTTCAAGCTTGGGGACGAAAGTTTCTACGGAAAATTAACCTTGCTGAAGATGCCTGTGGATTTCCTTGGGCAGAAGATGTAAAGTTCGACCTGCTGGACCATTATTTGGCGGGCCCAGCAGAGTCATATTATATAACAGGCAATTCGAGAGTTGGTGGTGCGAGACACCAGAACTCTGGTACGTGATGGACAAGTTGTTGTCCGTTTTTCACGTGGAGGTGACACCGGCCCAAGGTATGAAACTGTTTATGGGCCGGAATGCACCTGGAAGATCGTGGCCGGACCACTTTCTGTACCTGACTGCTGTTGCATAAGCAGTCGGGTCAAATTGTCAGAAAAAAATTGGGTCCTAAACAATGTGGTGTTCCATGCGGCGCAGGAGATGAGGCAGATCCTCATCTCCAAATATGACAACACGCGCGAAGATTACCTGCGGCACACGGAAGAGTTGTGCCTGTTCGCGCAGGCCGTGGAGTGGAACGAAAGGCCGATGAAATTCGCGCTGAGTGGAGCGGTAAATATGGTGGCTGAAATGCCAAAGAAATTTGTAAAGAAACGAGTGTGCTAATCGTGTGGTGAGGAAGGGCATATTAATGTATATTGCCAGAAGAATAAAGACGCGAAGGAAGATTTCGCGCTGATGATTGATGAATCGTGTGGGGAAGTGTTATCGGACACGCGGGTACTAGACAGTGGTGCGAGTATGCACATAACGTCAGACCTAAAGTGTCTGATTGACGTAAAAAATGCTACGCGGGAGTGTTACCAGGTGGATGGTAGACAAGTCAAGGTCACGAAGAAAGGGGACGTTACTTAGTAGCTTTGCCTGCGGAAGTATTATTACGCGTATCAAGGTTAGAGACGTCTATTACGCAGAAGGTATCGCGAGAAATATTTTCTGATATGGAATTTTTGAGGCCGGAGGACTAGTTTTATCCTACAAGAATGGAATTAGAACGCTAGTCAAGCGTGATTCCGGTGCTGGGATCGTCGAAGTTAACTCAGAGCATAATGTGTTGACGATTCAAGGGAAAGTGGATAGACCAAGGAAGTCTCGGAAAGAAATGATCATGTCCGTGTCAGCAGCAAATGATGCCGATTTCGTAGCCACACAAGATGTCCAGAGTGAAAGTCTCATGCACTTCCACTCTCGGATGGGACATTTGAACTTCGACACAATCGTGACATTGTCGAGGGATCCCCACTATGTGATTGGAATTACGGATTATACACGGCGCCACTGTGTTACGTGTGCGCAGGGTAAGCAGTCAAAGAATGCGCAGTCAACTAAGGACAGCGGAAAGAACGCACCAATCAATCGAATCGGCGGTGTGATCTGTTCCGACCTTAAGGGTCCGATCACGCTGAGAGGTCGGTTGGGAAATCGTTACCTTGTCAATTTCATTGACTATAAGAGTAACTACTTCAGGATTTTCCTCGCAAAAACTAAGGACGTCACAGCGAGAAAAATGAGCATTTTCTGGCGTTTTTCGAACGCAAGTTCAGCTGCAAGATTCACGTACTAAGGACGGATGGCGGCGCGGAATTCAAGAACGTCGACTACTTCTGCCGAAGCAAGGGGATTGCGCGACAAGTCAGCGAGGCAGGCAACCAAGCGAGTAACGGGAAGGCGGAACGCATGCACCGAACCGTGATGAATATGGCTCGGTGCATTCTGTTTGGAAACGGATTACCACTGTCGTTTTGGGGGGATGTGGTGGAATACGCAGCGTATGCGCTGAACCGCACCCCCCACCAGCGCGAATGCACGACGAATGTCACCGCTGGAGCAATGGACTGGGGTCAAGTCAAATTTGGGCGAGATTGTTACTTTCGGATCGCCATACACCGTGTACCGGAATCCCGGTACGAACACGCTGGCGCTCCGCGCCAAGGTTGCAGTGATAATGGGTTGCAGTGAAGAAACGAAGGGCTAAAAAATATATTTGGAGATGGAAAAGAAGGTTACGATAACCCAGCATGTGAAGAATGCAGAAACGCTGACCGATACGCAAAATCGGCAGCTCAAGAACATGCTTGAAGAGACTGAAGGCGAACGGGCTCGAGGAATAAGTCGGATCTCAGAAGGAGCGGCCCAAGCGTTAGAAGGAGCAGTCCAAGTGTCTGAAGATGATGAACACGCTTTGGATGCAGAACAAGTGGGGAAAAATAATGAAGGGCAAGATAAAGCATGTTCAAAAAGTTTGAAAAAGGGAAAGAAGTCGCGCTGGACTAGGGAGCGACATCTCACGCGTCAACACGCGAAATCGAAGGCTTCAAGTGAAAAGAAGAGTGAAGATAACAGCGATTTGGACGACCGAGGCGAAGTGCATTTGCTTTCGGAGGTTGATCCCAGGAATTTTCTGGAAGAGATCGGCAGAGACGACGCCTACAAGTGGATCCAAGCCATGGACGAAGAAATCCAAGCGCTGGAAACCAATGAAGTTTGGGATATTCTGCGAAAACTGGATAACGTTAGACCCCTTCATACACACTGGGTCTACAAGACCAAACCAGACGCAAATGGTGCGCTGGAACGCTACAAGGCAAGGCTCGTTGCTTGCGGCAACGAGCGGCGGTACGGGGTGGACTACGAGTTCATCTTCGCCGCAGTGATGGGGCTGACGACCATGAGATTTATATTTGCTTTGTCGCGCAAGTGGAAGGTGCAGGCCATGCACGGGGACTTCCCCAACGCTTATGTCAAAGCGTTGGAGGATGAACACGATATTTATCTTTACGTTCCAAGTGGTATGAAGATTGGAGAAGATAATATGAAAGAGTTGAGGATCGAAAACACCAAGCAAGCGGTGTTAAAGTTGAAGAAATCACTTTACGGGCTGAAGCAAGCCGGTAGACAGTGTAATCGTCTTCTGCACGCAATGTTGACTGAGTGTGGATTCTTACAGAGTTTTACGGATGGTTGTTTATATTATAAGAAGATTCCGATGACACTGTAGTTGTGGGGGTCTACGTTTAGGATTTTCTAGTGACGGCAACGACGCAGTATCATATTGAAGGTTTTTTCAGTGGACTAAAAGATTTGGAGATTAAGAACCTCGGCCATGCCCAAAAATTTTTAGGCATGCATATTTCTTACGATGTCAAAAATGGATATATATTGGACCAGGAAACTATTATCGGAGACCTAGTCAAGAACTACGGTATGGAGAACTCAAACGTGGTGAAGACTCCGATCAAGGACAAATATGAGAACGAAGCACTCAAGGACCAATAATTGCTTAAGAATGATGTACGCGGAAATAAACCGTCCATTAAAAGTTTTCAATCGTTAACCGGCAGTTTGCTGTGGATATCTCGCTGTTGCAGACCGTATATTGCGTACGCGGTCCACAAGGCCACTCGCAGGGCACATGCGCCCACAAAATTTGACTGGGCAATGGCGAAGTGGATCCTGCGTTTCTAAAAAAATGATCAAGCGATTTGAGGTTGCAATTGGAGATTTTTCAAGAGCGAAAGACTGATGGCAAAAATGGAATGGAAATTACTGGTTACTTGGATGCTGATTTCGGCGGTTCCAAGGATGACTGCAAGTCTACCAGTGGTGGAATAATTACGGTGGATGGGTGTCTAGTGCACTGGTTCTGCAAAAGGCAGGCGTGCGTCTCACTGTCGACGATCGAAGCGGAGTTGTACGCTGCGTCGGTAGTGGAGTGTGAAATGATCGGTTTTATGGAGATGGCGAAAGAAGGTGGTTTTAAAGTGGAAATACCGACGATTCTGCATTGAGACAATCAAGCCGCAATTACGGTAATGAATGGAAATGGAAAGACTGGAAGAACCAAGCATATGGATGTTCGGGTGAAGTTTTGTTATCGAAGGCAAGCGATGGATTAATTGCGCCAAGCTACGAACCTACGGATACTATGTTGGCTGACGGGATGACCCAAGGATTGGGTCCTACGAAGTTAACGTTCATGCAAGAAAGACTCGGGTTGAAGGCGATCAAGACGAGCCAGGTGTTTGCGGCCGGAAAGGCAAGAAGTAGCGTTAAAAGAGCGCGCAATTCATGCAGCGCTCCGCGTCGCCGGCGACTTTTTTTGGTTTATGGATTTTCGGTAAAAACCTAGCAAATTACATATATGCATATTATTAGTTTAAGTACTTAACTTAATAATAATAAAATCAATTTGGATTTTGACTTTTATCGTTCTCGTGGATCGACTGGAACTGGAGTACGCTGCAATTGCAGCCGGAATTTATTTCTCGTTTATCATTGCTGTGGATAGTGGATTACCTTACTGTAATGGGGTGCCATTACATAATTGATATTCAAGTTAGAATATCACAGTTGAATTTCAGACGCGTTGTCTGAAATTCAAATAATAGATTATAAGTTATTATAATCTACGAAGGAAAAGTTGATTCGGTATAAATACCGAATCGTGCAGGTTAACTAATAGTATAGTTAAATTAATACTTGATATTATTATATTAGTTAGGTAATTACTATACTGTTAGCCGCTAACCACCCATTTAATAAACACTCTTAATTTTGCGTTCTAATGAATAAGTAAATACTTATATTTACTTTTAGTATAGGATTAGTTGTTACCAACTAATCCTGCCCCTATTGTATTGCGCGCTTCCTCGCAAAATACAGTGTAAGCCCGTAACAGGATCAGTCCTGTTACACCTGGTAGCACTTTGTGGTCCGTCTTAACGACCACAGTTCCGTTACGCTAGTCAACTAGCGAAGCGAAGATTAAGAGCCGCTCGGTATCAAGTCGTGAGACATGACGCCTGCCGAGCGAGAGAGAACGCTGGAAGTGGTGACGAAACACTTCCCCCACTTCTCGTCGCGTAGTAAAGACGCGACGGTAGAAATGGTTAGGTCCATGGAGACCGACATCCTTACCTTCCTCCTGGGTAAGACCCCGGAGGAAGCGATAGAGGTGGTGAATCGCTTTAGGCGAAATCACCTAGAAAAGCCAGCACGGCCCGCGCAAGAGGTAGCGCGGAGCGCACCTGCACCTGCAACTCATAGAGTTGGAGTGGTAAAGGCGCGAGTACCGCCCTTTACCGGTGAAGGGGGCGATCCCCTTCGTAGATGGTTCGCAGAGGTGGAAGATGCCATCTCTGCGCAAAATATTGTTGACGAACGTCAACAGGCGTAATTCGCCACAACATGTCTGGGCGGCAGAGCCAGGGCATGGGCGATGAGTCGCAGATCCACTGATGACTCTGAGTTCCTTACTTATAAGGAATTAAAAGCTGAGCTAAACCTCAACTTTGAAGCTCCAGAAATGGAGCTAAGTAGTCGGCAGGAGTTCATGGAACTCCGGCAAGGTAAGCTTGACCTTCAAGCTTACGCTCAGAAGACGCAATATTTGCTGTCAAATATTGTGTATGAGCCGGTGCCCCCTGCTATGCAGGTCACTGGCTTCATGAAGGGACTCAATGATGGTCCCGTCAAACAGAGTCTTTACCGGCACCCGCCAAATACTCTAAGGGATGCCATTGATATGAGCATCCGTTAGGAGTTCAGCATGCGATCAGCGTCATTGCATGCTGGGTACAGCCGAAGGGCTCAACAGCCCTTCGCTTTTGACATGCCGCAACGGCATGTCAACAATCAGCAGTCAGGCAGACGAAGTTCACACTTCGCTCTCAAGAAACAGCCACCCGCGCCAGAGCATGGGCGGTGGAGGTCCAGCGCCGATGGGCCTATCGGTTGCGGTTGATTCCAACACGAAGCAACCGAAATTTAAGAAGAATATTCGCTGCAATAGATGCGCGAAAATGGGGCATTTTGCCCATGAGTGTATGGTACCGCGTCCGGTGCCACGCAGTCAGCGGACGGAACCGTCCGCTGCACGGCGACACCAACAGGGACATCACCCTGTTGGTGCAAAAAACGTAAATCACCAGTACGGGCGGGGCGCCCTACTGGGAATGTTATCCCACATGCCGACATAGGGCATGTGAGGGTAATAGCCCCAGACGGGACTATGTCCTGTCAAAAGGTGCAGGGTGATGATAAGCCTCTTATAACCCTGGAGGTTGAGCCGCACGGGAGCGATGTCCCCATGAGAGCTTTGTTTGACACAGGAGCGTCAAACAATTTCGTTAGAACTCAGAGCCTAACGCTGTTGAGATTCGTGTAGGTAGAAACCCCACGAAGTATGTTGTCAGTCCGGTTAGCAACCGTGACTATTCCAAAGCGTGTGATTAAAACACGCTTCGAGTTGAATGAACTGTCATTCTAGGATGAATTCATCGTCCTCGATTTAGATGACAAGTTCGATGTGATACTTGGAATCCCATGGATGTCCAAGTTTAGAACTTCGATCGACTGGGTTAACCTGTCGATCGACTGCGGCGGATGCACAGGATCTGATCACCCTGTGTGTAATCCGGCTGTATCAGAAGATACAACCGCAGCGTCAGACAGTCTGGTGGATAGCGATGGCACCACCAGGTCTGTTCTGACACGATCAGCGGAAGGTACCTCCGCTGGTGAGATTCCAGAGGGACTACCACACGCAACAGAAGAGTCGTTGCGTGTTGGAGAGAAACATTCCACGGGTGATAAAGACCACCGTGAGAATGAAGTTATATCCACGGTGGGAAACACCCACCGTGAGAATGAAATAGTATCCACAGTGGGAAACACCCACTGCGCGACCGAAGGTTCCAACACGACGAAAGAATTCCATGTTGATGAGAGTGAAATCACGATCGAGTGCAATCGTGAGCACAACTCCGTGGTGGCCAGTGCCCACCACGTTGCGATAGCCATGCACACGGGTGGTAAAGACCACCGTGTCGCAGAACAGGCGGCCGATCAGACGAGCACATCTGATCTCCAAGAAAATTCCATGGTAGGCAGTGGCCACCATGATGATGAGTATTCGCACACGGTGAATCGTAATCAACGTGTTGCAGTCAATCAGACGAATGCGTCTGATTGCATGGACAGTTCTGTAGAGACGAACAAGGTATTGACGCAAACGGAGACCGGATTAGCTACCCAGTATCTGTTGATGGAACACCCTCCGAAAGAAGGTTCGGAGGTGATGGCTCTTCCAGCGCTAAGCTGGAAGAAGTTTATGAAGAACTTGCACGATGATCAGATCGAACAGATCTGTATCATCGTTGCAACAGATGATGCAGTGGATATTCATGAACGAATATCCACATTACAAGTGGAAAACATTGGGAAAGAGGTTCCCAATGATCATACCAAAGTTCAGCGCTTTGAAGCGCAGAGCTGGGAGTTGCTTAAAGCGAACTCCCCATTTTATGAGGTACTTCGGGAATACGCTGACGTATTCCCAGAAGAAGTACCTAGCGAGCTCCCTAATGATAAGGGAACTCGTCATGAAATTGACCTCGTGCCAGGCACGAAGTATTGTGTAACGCGGCAATGGCCGTTGCCGCGTGATCAAGTAAAGCTATCGACGAGTTTTTCGAAGCTCGTCGTAAAGCAGGCCAAGTGCGGGAGTCTATCTCACCGCACTCTACCCCATCTTGTGTGTGAAAAAGTCCACACTTGTGTGGAGAATCGTTCACGCTTACAACAAGCTGAACGCAGCGACGGGACCGGCACAGACACCGATACCGCGGAAGGATGTCATCATAGATGGCATGTGCGGGAGCACCATCTTTAGTGCTCTCGATCTAAGAGATGGATTTTATCAAATCCTAATGCGTGAGAAGGATATCCCTCTCACGGCGGTAAGCACCCCAAGCGGCATGCTTTGGGAGTGGCTTGTTATGCCGCAGGGGCTTCGAAATGCCCCTGCTACGTTTAACAGATGCGTAACGCATCTATTACGCCCGGTGCGAGAATCCGCACCGTGTAACGGGGTTACATTCGGGTAACACTGAGTGTTGGTGTACATTTGTACACCACGGTTGAGGCCAGTATTGGCCGGGTTGAAAGGTTTCGAACCTTTGGTTGTTTTAACCAATCAGGTCATGGGCCCTTGGGGTGGTGTGTTAGCCATCCACGTGTCAGTACACAGGTGTGTACACTATATTTTAGCTAGGTACGAATTAGGAATATTCTACTTAGTGTTACATATAGTTTATATTAGTTTAAATAATTACATATTGAATATATTCAGTTTTACTTTCACTCCTTAGTTCAGACGCACGACCTCGACCGGTCGTGCGTGTAGTGAGTGCCGTAGCGTAAGGGGAGCCCTACCCTTAGCTACACCCTTTGTAAGGGAGCCTTGCCGTTAAGGCACTAGTACAGGCTAGAGTAAACTAACCCGGGAATCTTGGCCCCGAGTAGGAGAGCTCTCTCCTACTAAGCCCTTAATAAGGGCGTATCGGCTAAGTTGCGGCGAACGCCGCTTTAAGGAAAGTGTTCCTCTGTGAGCTAGCCGCACCGTGCGTATACGCACCGGCTACATCTGGTAGCACTTGTAGTGAATCCAACACCTGTGTTGGTAGACTAGACATCCTCTGCAAAGGATGAACCAGGACGATTGGGATAGTTTGACCCTCGTCCAACAGGAAGCCTTTAAAAGGCTGTTACCCTTAACGGGGGAAGAAGGTATGAAGCTCCTAGTGGAGCAGGGCCTTGAGGCCGTAAAGGCAAGGGTGAATGCCCTCATCGCTCATGATGAGAGTTGTCGTGGAGATCATTCCACGGGGGTGCGCCCTCCATTATCGTTTAAGATAAAGGAGTTCACCGGAGAGAAGGGTGACAACCTTTATGTTTGGTTGCGAGAGGTCGAAACGGCCTTCGCCACAGCGAACATGACCGCTGATCACTTGCAAGTGGGACTTGCATTGACCCATCTTACGGGCAAAGCCCGTACATGGGCGTTTACATGCTCGGAATCAGTCAAGGACGTGTTTCCAACATGGAAGGTCCTTAAGCAGAAGCTTATAGACATGTACGCAACGCCTGATCTGGTTTTCCAGAATCAACTGGCGTTCCTGAGGTGCCGTCAAGGCACTAAGGACCTGGAGGTTTATATCCAGGAGCTTAAGACCCTGTTGGCAGGGATGTACGCGAAAGCGTATTCGGACGATGTGTCTATCCCCATCTTCATGGGAGGTCTGAGAGAAGGGACAGCACGTTCGGAATTGTTCCGATGCCGACCCGAATCCCTGGAAGAGGCGTTCAAGATGGCGTTCAACGCCGAGAGGAACTTCCGTTCCTCTAAGGTGGGTCCTGAACCCATGGACCTGAGCCAGGTCGAAGCGGAGGAGAAACCTCCCGCTAAGAGTCACTCTGACTCTTTTCCACAGAGCTTCGAGGCAGAGCTCTTAGCTATGTTGCAGCGGCGTGGACCGCTGAGATGCTTCCTGTGTGGACGCACGGATCATCTTCGGAACAGGTGTCCGAAAAATCCCCAGCGAGACACTCGCTACAAGGGGCCTAGGTTGAGGAAAAGCCCTTGGCCAAGCCGTCGGGAAACGAGGCTCCCAGTAGGTGCGGGGCGCCCTACTGGCGGACCCCTCAGTGCTGTTAAGCCCCAGGGTAGGGGAAGACAGCACAAATCCCCGAGGGAAGCGGTGCTTTCTAGCACCGAGTTGGTGTACCAGCCAGGTTTGCTGGTAGTCCTTGCGGACTTGAAAGGCTTTGATAAGCCTCGGAGAGTCTTGATAGACTCTGGAGCGTCTGACAATTATGTCAGACGGGCTTCTGTTGTGAAGAGTCGGCTGTATGCCGAGGCTCTAGAGGCACGTTCTCGTGACGTTGTCACGGTCCGTCTTGCGACGGGCGTACAGTTTCTGTACCCAAGGTCTCGATTGACCCTAAGCTGAAGTTTGCAGACTTCGACAGCTTAGAACGTTGCCTAGTCCTGGATTTGGACTCGGGGTATGACCTCATTCTGGGCATGAAGTGGCTGGAACGCCACAAGCCATGGATAGACCGGAAGTCTAAGTCCATTGGCTCAACGCACCCGCGGTCGGGTGAAGCATTGGCGAGTCATGAACCCACCTTTGAT
>CM047590.1:4092836-4146721 GCA_026184515.1 Peronosclerospora sorghi
GATGACTCCGGCGAAGACTCCGGTGATTCGGAGTTTGCTGTCCCCATCCCAACCAAGTCGCGAACAAGTCCACATGAAAGTTTTGTTCAAGTTGCATCGACTTCGGAGCAGACCAAGAAGACCAGTCCGCATGGTGGCGTTTCACCACCTCATGCGTCGACAAAGTCAACACCTACGGTCTTGCTTGGGACGTCCAAGCTCCACAAAGATGCTTTGTTGGTCAACGTGGCAATCGACAGTTCTTCCCTTCCGCCACGAACGCGCGAGGATACTTTGCCGTGGTCGCCAGGGCAGATCGGTTGTTTATGCCGGTCCACCCTGACCAAGCAGCTCCTGGACCGGTCTTTCTCTCGTCCAGACCATTAGCTTTTCCCGCCGGCGAAGAGAGTTCCTGCCGCGTCGGAATGGCGGCCGGACTTGATCACGTCGGCACAGATCTCCTGTTTGTACGCTGACGAGCCGTGGAAGATTTTCGAGCATCCCAAGCTGGGGTTCATCTTCCACTCGACTCCGTGGGCCAATGCTTTCATGAGTCGGGTGAAATATTTTAACAAGACTCAAGCTCAAGCCATCTGGGAGGCATCTCACTATCTGGTGCTTCCCCCTGAACGAGTTCGGCAAGACCCTGGCTTGGCGACCATCCAGAACAGGCGCAAGCGGCGTCGGATCAGAGCGGTGAGTCCTGGCAGTCCCTGTGCCAATATGTTTTGGACGGGATGCTGGCCCACGAGTGCGACGTCGATGTGTTCTTATATCCAGTTGTACTTCATATGCCGCGGCGTCGCGGCGACCCGGCTGCTGGCTGACGGTGGCACATGGTACCCCGGTCTTGGGTGCATTACACCGGTCTTGGACCTCAAGGATGCTTTGGTCCAACTAGACCAATAAGAACCTTGGCGTAACCAGTACCAGGACCAAGTTGAAAAGCATCCGTCGTTGACCGTCGGCCGTCTGTGGGGTGATGGCGAGTGATGTCGTAAGTAGTCGACCAGATAACACTTAATATATATCATCGTTCTTTTTCACATGTTCGGTCGTCAAATCACTTGAGCTAATTCCACCACTTTCTCCAGAGTTGCACTAGACACGTTATCACCAACCGTTCCACTTACATCGCGAAAAAACAATCCACGTTCGTCACTCCACTATTCCAATTCGTCACATATTCACAATACACAATACACAAGACACAAGACCTTCCACCTCTTCACACCGGTCGGGAAGACCGATGCTACTGCATGTCTTGGTCTTGGTCTTCATGGGTCTGCATCACTACGAAACGGTTCCGACTGACTCGGTCCCGTTCGAATTCTCGTAGTAGTGCTCCACAGTTCAGGTCGGACTCATCGATCCAAGTTGTTTCATCATGGTCCTTCAATCGGACCAGATATTCTCGGTGGGTCGGGCCGAACCTGGTCTTCTTGACCGATCGGACATCTAAGACCTTTTCCACTTCAAATTTGTCCTTCTCCAGCGGTCTCTCCCAACTGTACTCCGGCAGTAATGCTTCATCGAAATCAAACCGTTCTGACTCGTCTACTAGACAGGGCATTTTGGGACGATCAGGAAATTCTTGGACCAGTTTTAACTTGGACCCATGTACGATCGGGAAGACCTTGTAGTCCGTGCCGGTTGTTACTAGACGAGCAGCGTGTTCACCAATCAGCTCGGCAACACGGAAAGGACCGTGCCACATGTGAGCCAGCTTCTTCGCATAGCCCTCCTTCACTCGGTCTAGGTACAACCATACCCTCGCCCTGGTTCTATACCGTGGGGTTGGACCTGGTCGTTGTTCCGGTCTGCCCGGTCTTGTGTAGCTTGACGTAACTTTCCGTTGACAATTTCTCTTGCATGCTGGTAATGTTTCTGGACCTGCATGCGCCAACGTCGAGCATCACGATCGCGGGTCCGAGTGCAGCCAATAGGTATCGCGGCTTCAAGAGTGGACCGGGGGTCCCATCCATACGCAAGATAAAAAGGCGTTTCTCCTCGGACCCGATCGGTCGACGAGTTGAGTGAAAACACCAGCCTTTCTGCGTATTCGTCCCAATCGCGCTGGTCTGGATCGGCAACGTACATCTTGATTGCTCTTGTAATAGTTTGTACCATACGTTCTGCCGATCCATTCGCTTGCGGACGATATGCCATCGTCGCGCTCTGTTTCTGGCCCAGCATATTGTTAAACGACCGGAACACCTCGGCCGAGAAACCGGGTTCTCGGTCGTTTCTGATGACCTCGCTGGCGCCGAACCTTCGGAACACGCATTCTTCGTAACTTTTGGCGATCTGCTCGTCAGACCGGGACGCACTTGCCTTCGCAATAACTAGACCGGTGAACAGGTCTACCCAGATCAACAACTCAGTATTGCCATATGTCGATTTAGGCAGCGACGGTATATGGTCCATCGCTATGACCTGGAAAGGGTAGGTAGCTTCGATATTTCCGGGCGATCGCCCCTTGATTACCGGTCTACCCTTTCCGGTCTCGCAATCCGTACAACAACCCACATATTTCTGTACACTTCGGAAAATACCTCTCCAGTGAAAGTGGGACCTGATCTTGTGATACGTTCTGCCTATGCCCTGATGTCCCCCTTCTAGACTCACATGGTGGTGATGGAGGACATCCGGCTGCAGCAACTCAGGTATCACCAATTTCGCCAATCGGTCCCGGTCTGCACTGTCTTGGTCGGCATCGCGGCAGTAATATAGTAAACCACCCTCTCCACTTCGTAACTGTCTGCGATCTTGGCACATTCTTTCGCTTAACCATTCGTCAACTTAGACAATTTACCGCGCAGGTAGGTCTTCAAATTCACAATCCATTCTTCTTCGTCCTGCGTCTTGAGGATCCGTTCTGCCCTTAGTCGTTGCACAACAGATTCACTCAACCGTTCCTTTGGGAACGGTTGGTGGTACTTACGAGCTTTCGGTCTAGTCGCGACCATCACATGCACCTGGTCCGGAGCGTTCTTGGGTCCGATCACCTCGGGGAGCCTGTTTATATTCATCAATTCATCAAGAACGGCCTCCTCGGTGATCGTAGCCCCGGTCTGGTCTCGCATGGCCTTGGTCGCGAGGTAGTCGGCGCTTCTGTTCCAGTCCCGTTTCACGTGCAACAGCTCGTGGTTGGGATGGTCTTTCAATGCCTTCATTACCCGATCATTTAACGACCTCAGCCGTGGAGCCTTGCAGTCGATCTCTCCGGTGATCTTCCTGATCACTAGGTTGGAGTCACCACATATGATAAATCGCCCCTTCTCTTGCGACGACAGCAGGTCCAGACATAGAAGTAGACCTCGGTACTACGCCTCGTTAACAGTAATATCCGTCGTGAAATCGGCAGCGGCTGCAACTATAGACCATTGTGGCAACTTCCACAGTATGGCACTATAGGCGCCGACCTTCTTCTTCACGCTTGCTGATCCGTCAAAACTTAAGACCAAGAGCTCTTCATCATGGTCGATGGTCGGTGGCGGTCTCGAAACTGACTACCGAGGTTGCTTCCTCGGGTCAATCGCTATCAATGCCTCGTCCACTTCAGAACGAGGGGTGATACTGGCAGCTAATGTGCCCAATATCTCTTCCTAGCCCCTGGTTCACTTAGCGACCTCGAGAGTCCACTGCGACAAGACCGCCGACCATCTGCCTAGACGTCCGTCCACCCCATTGGCTGATAATAGCCAGGCCAAAGTAGACCGCCTTGACAGGACCTTTATAGGTCGGCCGACCAGCAAGTTGTAACACACATCCAGAATTCGTAGCAACGCCAGAACTTCTTTCTTGACAATTCCATAGTTCACTACATTTTGCTTCAGCGTTCTGCTCGTGAACGTGACCAGATTGTACACACCATCATGATCTTGTACTAGAGTGGCCGAAATGGCCCACTGACTAGCATATACAATAATGTTCGGGACCTTTTCGGGATCGAAATGCTTCAAAATCGGTGCCGTCACCATCTTAGCCTTCAACATACCAAAATCAAACTTTGCACGCTTCATATGGTCTTCGGCCTCCACTTGCGGACAATCTGCAGCAAGACCAGAGTCGGAGCCCCCATGTAAAGTTGCCCGGTCTTCTTCGCGCAACATATGGTAGTCCACTTCCCGGAGCTCATACAACACAGCCGCGTAGATAGCAAAATCTTCGATGAAGCGGCTGTAGTAGTTTAAACTTCCTAGGAAGGACTGCATTGCCTTCAGAGACTTGGGAAACGGGAGGTTGCTTAACGAATCCAGGTCCTTAGTATTAGCCTCTAGACCATTGTTCGAGACCATATGGCCTAAATAGGCGACCTTGGACATACCCCAAAAACTTTTCACGGCGCTGATAGATAGGTTCCAGCGGTCTCATGTCTACAACAATCGTTAAACCTTCTCGCACAGATCGTTCCATGACGAGGCAGGTATCAGAATGTCGTCGATTTACGACCGCCTCCCTATAACGGACGGTCTTCTTTCCCGATCGGGTTCACCCTCTGTAAACACATCATAACTTTCGGCAGGGTCCCGATCGGTCTTGATTTTGAAGTGTCCGTACAGTGCGTTGTCTATCAACCTTTGATAGATCTGGGGTGCGTTCTTCAGGCCGAACGGCATACGGTTCCACTCAAAAAGATCAAACGGTGTCACAAATGCGGAAATATCACGGGCTCGATCAGTCATCGAGACCACCCAAAATCCACTTGCCATGTCCAGCGAACAATACCACAAGGTCTTGTCCAGGTCTTCCAACAAATCATTAATCAGCGGCATCGGGTACACCATAAGTTTAGTTAACCGATTTACCAGCCGATAGTCGATGCACAGCATAATGTCGACGCCGTTCATCTTGATAACAATTACGATCGGCGAGGCCCATGGCGAGGTCGACGGTCTAATAATCTTGGTAGCCAACAGTCCTTTGATAAGATCAGAAATCTTTTCCCGGTACTGTGGCGCCACGCGTCGACACCGCTGAGCAATCGGCTTGGCATCTCCAACGTCAATATCGCAAATCGCACCACGGGCTGCAGGTGGTAAGGCATTGCCCTTTCCGATCAGCAGATGTCTTTTCTTCCATATGATATTCTTCAACTGCTCGATCTGGTCTGGACTGTTAAGGTCTTGATCACCCACTTGTAAATCATCCATTGTAACTTCGGGAGAGTCGGCAGACACTTCAGGGAGGACTGCCATTTGGCTTTCCAGCTACTGAATGTACTGTTCCCCGCCTTCATGTATACAGACTTGTTCATCTTCTGGGGTGATATCACCAGACCATCTGGACCGGCTGAACGCCCCTGGTCTTGATCGACGGGCTGTCCTTCACTGATATCGGTCTGATTAGGAATACCGTCATTGTCCGACCTAGCAACTTCATGTTCCCCTTCTTCTGTTTCTTGCTCCGCTGTCGCCTGGTCTTGTGCTGACACCACGTTGACTAGCCTCGGCTCGTCCACTTGATGGTCCACCGTTCCTGGTGACTGCGGCGCCTTTCTTCGGATCAACATCTTTTTTGGGGTGACATAACTTGGTCTTTCCACTAAATGTGAGGTATCCTCTTCCACCGATCCATCATCGCTGATAAGATCGGTGGTCGATTGGTACGCCAGGTTTTGCCACTCTACATACCGCCTGGACCCAATCGAGACGAACCCCACCTTCCTTGGTACCTTCCCTTCTGCTAACCACATGCCGACAATAGTGTTATTGTCCAGTGTCAGCGGCTTGTCACCGATATTGGTAACACGGACAAAATCACGTCTACCAGCACTCTTTACGAAGGTCGAGACCCACCGATCGCCCCTGGTCAACCACAACTTCCTCGAACGAAAACCTTTCTCAACCGGGGTATCGGCAGACCGACCAACTGGGATAGTGAGGTCTTGGTCCCACCGGACCAGATCGGTATACGAACCATACAGAGGTCTTCGACCATCCAACTGGACCTGGACCTCATCCGGGAGCGTAAGCACTCCATGTGACAGGTCTAGGCGAATACCAGCTGGGACAATGAAATTCATTCCTAGTAAAGCGTCTTGACCAGCCAACTTGCCAACCCAAGCGCTGAAAAAGTAGACCATCGATCCCGACAAAGTAATTTTCACACGCGTTCTTCCTTCGGTCATATAAAAGTTTTCGCCGATCCCGACGCATTCTTGTCTCTGGGTATCGTCTATACGACATCCGACCTTACGAGCAAAGGCGGAGTCGATTATCGATACTTCAGCTCCAGAGTCGAACAACATCGTCGCCTTCTGGTTATTAATCTTGCCACAGGCTTTCGCCTGCTTGAACCATTTATCAGGCGCGTGATACTTCCAGTATCCGCGGGATTCTCCAGGCAGCAAGTACAACTGCATAACCACCTTGGTCCGGGAGTACTCATCGGTCTTCAGACTGTAGACCGGATGGTCTCGGTCGACGCAATTTGGAATAGAACGTGTATTGTCGGTATTATCCTCCTTGCCGACATATGCATAGATGTGAACCGTAGAACGCTTGGCTCGATCCAGATTCCAACCTGGCGAGCGTTCTAGTTTAACATTTTTTCCGCGTCTGGCGGAAGCATCCCCGCGTGCTTGTCCGGCACGTACCACTTGCATATCATGTTAAAAAATTCTTCAATCTTGCAGTGGCCGGCCTCGTGGATCTCTCCACATGACTTGCACACGAAAAGGTAGTGGTCAGTCGGGTGGCCGCGTCTCTCGCACTTCTTGCACACCATCTTCTTCCAGCAGTTTGGATCATCATGTTTGCTCGACCCACAGTGGGAGCACTTCTGACGAGGTCGGTCCGGATCGGACTTGCTTCCGTTCCTTACCTTCCGGTCTACCTGGTCGGACTTCGACCTGGTCTTCGGGGCAGGTCCCGCAACATAGACGTAACCATACTGGTCTTCATCCGATGACTCCTGGCTGGATTGAATTCTCTTTTCCCTTTCCGATCCCGTGCTGTCTTCGTCTACGATCGCCTTGACCGCTCGGGTCGGTTTGGTCCAGGGTCTCTTGACCGGATCGGTCTGGGTCTTGGATAGGTAGCGACCTGATCCTCTAGAAATCTTCGCCGTCATGCTACGCGACTGCTGTAGCGTCCGTAGAGTCTGTTCAACTTCACCCGCGTCCCTAAGACGCAGCAGAGTAAGCTGGTCCGCCAGTTCTTGATCGTTTAGGGTACTAATGTAGTGACCCACATGTTCCAGAGCAGCACGGTTCGGCGGGTTATTCTCTTTAATTGTTATGCCGGCACGAAGTGCAGCCACGTTCAACCGATGCAAATACTCGATCGGTGTCTCGTCGCTCCGCTTCTGCATATGGTGATACTTGCGGGCACTCGAAAATCCGGAGTTACAATATTGCCCTTCAAACTCTGCACATAGCTGGTCCCAGTCAGACCGGACATCCCGACCTAACTGTTGGATCCAGTTGGCAGCCGGTCCTTTCAACAAATCCCGGAAGATCAGACACTTTTCACTTTTCGGGGTCTGGTCTCGCAGGAACGCAGACTTGACCCGACCGAACCAAGACCGGGTCTGGTCTTCATCAGCATCCTTGCCAGTGAAGTCCTTGAGGTCGGTCGACGCGGCCATACGGATGCGCGGAATCGCAGCAGATCCAAAGTCGTAAGAAATAGTGGAGGCTAGGTTAGCCTTGCGCACCTTGCCTGCGCCTGTACCATCTGACCCACCATGGTCTTCAAGACCGCCGACCGACTCCATATCACAGTCCCTTGTCTTGCTTGGTCTACGGCGGTCTTGCCGGTTGCGGCTTGCGCCTTCCCTTGCCGGTTGGTTTATCACTTCTAATAGACTTATCCATATATGTTACCGGTTCCATATCCAGATCTTTGCAAACATTGACACCTTGACAGGTAGACCGGTCTTGGACATGTGGGCGCATAGGTGGTCTAACCCGTTCTTCCATGAAACGTTGCCTCATCGTCTCAAACATGGCTTGGACGTTGGCTGGCGTCATGGGCAACGTGTTGATACCCTCCTTTTGCGGGACTGAGGCCTGTGGGGCTTGCTGGAGCCCCGACTGGCAAACAGCCCCTTGCTGCCACATGTCCCTTTTTTGTTCAGACTGGGCATGGTCTACCCCCATGGTCATCCGCTCGACACCGGTCTCCAACTCGGATGAGCTGTTAGAAGCCGGTGGAGACTGGTAGATCGATTCATCATCGGAACCAATGTCAACAAGCTCTGTGGAGGCTTCGGCGACCTTCATTGCCGTGGTGGGAGTTGGGCGGCGAACCGCCCCCACCAGTGGCACCAACCGGCCGTGGAGGTCCGACATCGACGCCTCCAGTCTCCAAGCATCAAATTCAAACAATTATTGACACCGGCGGGGTTCTGCATTTTAATGCCAACCTCCGCCAACATCGCCACCAAATTCTTGACGAGCAGTAATGGTCGATCACTCTGGATCGGCTCGGTAGTGGGACCGAGAAGACGGTCGGGGATATGGAGGTCCAACACCCGAAAGACCTGGTTTTGGCGAACAAATCGCTTCAATTCAAAAACATAATACATCTTGTCCAGGTCTTGTTCGGTGATAGCCTCATCCCCGACCTTCTACTTTTCTTCGAAGTCGTCTTCGTTGGGTGGCATTCCCAGCCCTTTTCTGGGCACCTTGGGTACCTTGGGGACTTTACGGAGGTAGACCGGATCGTTCCAATCATCCTCCAAGTAATTTTCATCTTTAGTTTTCCATCAATTTTTTCATTCATACACATAGGATCAGGACCTTGGTCCTGATCCTTTCCGGAACTATAGCAAGACCTGTTATAGTCCCGATCGGCTCCGGTGGGAGCCTTTTGGGGAGAAAAAAACTTATTGATCCCGATCTGGTCCTCCGCCAGGCCAGATCGTACATCGCCATCTTTATCAACAACGAGAACGTAAGGCGATAGCCTTTACTTACGTCCTCTCCAGAACGACTCCATATTCAAATCATTCAAATCTTTGAATCCAATTTTTGATGGAATATCAGCACGGTGATATCCACGATCACCAAGTGATCCGGGCACGCGCACCATTGTGGTGGAGTCAAGTTCGAAATCGAAAACATTAGCATCGATAACCTGACTACCACCATCGCGCCCAGCCTTCCAACTTTCGGAGGGGGTACTCCGCGGACCACCACTCGAGATCTGGTCCGATCGTCCGCTGCAATCAGACGACCGGTCGTCATCAGAACCCACTTGGAACGATTGTTTAGTGTCCATCTCACCTTGTGTACCCGATGGAATGGTCTAGTTACACACTCGGGGGATCGGGATCGCAGATTGGATCGAACCGGTCTTGAATATAGAAGACCGATCTCGGTAGGTATCTCTGGGGCGGAACTCTTCACCCCAGACACAAACAGACCAAAAACACTTCCAAGAGATAACTTCCAATAGGTCGATCGTCCAAACGATCAAGACCTGAACAATACGAAATAATAGAGGGTAGACCGACCGTTCCGGTCTAGCCCCTGACCAATACGAAATAAGACCAAAACCGGTCTAGTTTCCAACCAATATTAAAACAAGCCAATATGTCCGCGTAAAGACCCAATATGCTCGTGAAACTCCACAAACGATATCTCCACGCCAAGACTAATCCAGTGAATAGCACGTTCCAAACGTACTTGAGTTGAGGTGTTGAGATCGCCAAATCGTACTCCCGTCGAGGGACTTCCGGTGGGCCAAAGTGCGCGTGCGGCGCGTCCAGACCGGGTATAATGGGCTAGAGCGGATAATTCTACCCTCTGCCCCCAAACACTCCGCGGCGGGCGGAGGCGACTAGTGTACGAAAAAGGGAAGAACGGCGACCCCTAGCTGTGGTGTGAACCAAGACCAGAAGATGTTTCAGCCACTTATCCGAAAGCTAAAATATTTCCTTACTTAAAGGTATAACCTCTGTCCTAAAAGGTAAAACCACAACTAAAATACTACTACCCTATAGTCCCTAAATGTACCCCCACAAAAATATGTAAAATACCCAAAGTCGGGTGACTCACCAAAACTTGCGTTCTTGACACTTCTTGAGTCTGATAGGCTGAAAAGCCCCCCTTGTTTAAACCAATCCGAAATTAGACCAAATGCCTTGACGAAACTTGACCAGAAGTGTGCCAAATTTTGGGCACGCTTCTCCACAGGGTTACCTCACCACCAATGCCAGCTTCAACTTCGGCGCAGCATATTTCACAATATTCTCGAGAATTAATTTTTCGCTCGACTCGTTTTCCTTCGCGAGCGCCACCAAGTAAATGTAGTGCTCTGTCCACGAGTGTCTTGGGTTTTTCTCAGCGTTAAATAACGTCGCTGCTTGCTGATGTGAGATGTGGATCTTAAATGCATTATACATTTGGTCCATGACGAAAAATAGTTGTTGCTTAATATGCCACCAACTTCCAATATTTGCGCGAAAGTAGTTAGCTGCCACTCCGTCTAGATGTTCTCCAAATTTATTTACTTTCATTCGCTCATCCCAAACGAAACCAGAGGAGGCAATTCCGGCTACATCCAATGCCTCGGAGAACAGTAACGCCCACTGCTTAAATCCTGATCCCAGGCCAGGGTATATTTCGCCCCCGTAAAATTCTGCACATTCAGCTTCGGTATCTTCGAACTTCTTCCTTGTGCATAGTGGTTTCCAATTGGTATTCCACCGGGATGTATTCCCCCGCCCATATCCTGCATCGAATGCTGATTTTGTGATGGTTCAGGGACCATTCGGTGTGGAGGCGCACGATACCTTACTCCTTGATCGGGTGACGCATCTCCACTCAATTCATTAAACGTCATTTGCCTCCCGAATGCGACATAATTCTGTATCCGTCCTTGAAAACGCTGTTTCCAGAGTCATCTGAGAGTTTTCTTGCCGAATCCGGCGTACTTGGTGTATAGAGATTCTGCTGTTGCTTTTCATAGCCTCAATCTCGGCAATTAGTCTCTTGACCTCCTCCTTTAGCGCTCTCGCCTCATCTTGCGAGGTTCTCATGTCTTCATCCATGATTAGTTGTACTTAAAATGTGAAAATTCGTGCGATAATCTCCAAAAATCCACAAACCGTGATAGTCAAAATAAATCTTCTCGTATCCACCCGAGAAAACGAGTCACGTGAGACTGTTACCCTGTCTAAGGGGGATTTTCCTTTAATGTAATAACTTGAGACTGCACTTGTTCGAGAGGAGCTCCCTTGGGCTCATAACCTGTAGGAAGACGCAGGTTGTGGTGTCCTTTGTCTTGTAGTGTAGCTGCATAATTGGCGGACCGGTTAGAGTCCTGCTTATGTGCTGTTTCCTGGCGCGCTGTTGCCAAGAAACCGTCTCGTCACTTGGTGGACACGTGTCACTTGTGTGTTAAAAGTAAGAAGTAAAAGTGTATTATGTAGAGTTACCTAAGTGTCCAGTCCCACTAATGTGCAACTAATCCGTCCGTGGTCGAGTGGTTCACTGCTCACTACGGGAACGGAAGGTCCCAGGTTCGATCCCGGGCCAAACGAAGCTGGTTGGTTTCAGAAAGTATAATGTGACGAAATCAACCCACTAATATGAAAATTGAGAGTCTCCTGATATGCAACTTGGCAGTCGCGCTATGGCCGTCGCGATATGGCCGTCGCACTTGACATCTGATTGGTCGAAAAAAACAATATACGCATAAAACGTGGTCCACAGTAAACTTGTGTACTTACGTATAGTCACACTTCCAACCAAGACGTATACTTGAGTTCAACAAGAACAGTGCCCATAGTTTAGATAGATATAAGTATAGGGAGAGCCTGCAATCACACCTGTCCCGGCCTTTTCGTGGACATTCGAACACTCTGCCTCAAGCATACAAAAGCCTAATACTCCTTCAACTTCAGGAAGCGGAAAAACGGATGCAAGCACGTGAAGAGCAGCTTCCTAAACTAGGATCATCCTCGTCTCTACGTCCCGTGCTGTACGATACGTCGGTGATCAACTTCTTCACCCTTGAGAGCTAGCGCGACAAAACCTTAAAGAGCCTCCCCGACTACTATGCCGGGCTGATCCATAGTAATCTTCGCGATCCTTTTTATCGGAGTAAGTCACGCGCTCCCCTTCTCGATCTCGCCAATCCGCCAAAGTATTTTTTAGACTCCATGCCATGATATCCACATCCAATCCCGTTCTTCTCTTTACCGAATCAATCGTTGTTGCCATGCGCACCACGGGGGCGCAGCTTGAGACGGGCCTTCACCATTATCTGACGTGGATCCTGTTAACCGTCAAATGAGGGAGGACGGACAACAAGAAGCTCGTGCACGTGGTATCCCCCGTTCAAAGCAACTTGAGTGCCTCTCAAGACGCCAAACATGTAAGCTGCAACGACAAACGAAGCACTCGAGGATCACGTCGTACTGGACGTAACGAGATGTCGACCCTCCCAGGGAATAAAGTGGCATGCTGAGTAGACATCCATTGAGGTTGACACGCGTCAAGCTCGCGTCGGTCGCTCAGCGGATCACGCGCCCAAAGTCGACGACGGTACATCCACCCACGATTCATCTCTTCCTCAAAGGATAATGACAGCATCGTTCGCGACTCCCACACTCCTCTTAGTGGTGCAAACATGATGGATTCAAGTTGACACGGAAGAAAGCAAGAGTACGGAGAACAAGATCGTGCCGATGGAGCTTCGAAGGGGCCAACCGTGTCCCATCTCGAGGCCGCTCCCACATGAGCGCGACGACGACGACAAGAGGATCCCGCACACGTGCACGTCACGTGATCCCTGATCGCGCTCTGCAATGCACAAGTCCAGTGGATGCACTCACTTGTCTGGATCGTATCCAAGCTTGTCAAACCTCCCAGCGCCATCGTGCAGCTATCAACGGCCTTCTCTGGCCGACAGGGTTGGCGTGAACAAGTCGAAGGCAGTTGGATTCTCATGATGCATGTGCCATTTGAGTGGTCGGTCCTACGTGCTTCAGAATCTGTCCGGATAAGGAGGTCACGTCTCTCTCTCTCTCTCTCTCTCTCCCTCAACCGACTTAGTGTACCGAGTATCTATCTATCTCTATCCACCACGATTCAAGGATTCGACTTCTATTTCATATAGAGACGACAGACACGCCCGTTGTTTTCATCTTATGCTGACGTACAGCCTCGGCGAATTCAACGATAGGGTTGACGGTCCACATGGTGGACTCGCTTTTCTCCTGCTTCTTCTTCTTCTTCTTGTTCGTAAGCGAGCTCTCATAAAACGCCAAATGCCCACCCGACTTGGTCGTACATAAAATCACATTGGACGTTGATCTCACCTTCTCTTCGTTTGGGATCGCGGCGCGGATGCTAATGGGATCATCCTCTGCATTAATACAAAGCAGTGGCACGCGCACATTCCCCAGGAGCTTGCCTGACCCCGCATCCTTGTAATAAGCATCCACAGTGTCGTACTGAAAGACGAGTTTCGTCAGCGCATCGTCAAACGCACGGACACTACGCGTCGCTCGAAGTGTCTCTAGATCGACGCTGGGGTGATTTTGAAACTGGTGCGCGGCGTTGCTCTAGAAGACGATGGTCACGTTTTTATGAGCAGAGTGGCATGAATCGAAACGGTGCTTATTTCAGTTAGCGTACCTTGTGAAAGAAGAGGTCGCGAAGGTTGTGGTTTAGAGCTTGATCATACGTCATTCGATGAAAGAGCGACCGACTGAAATTGGCCGCACAGATGGTTAAATCGAATGGATTCCCGATCGAAATGGCACCAGTTAACGGTGTGTCGTGCCCATTTTCACCCAAATATTTCACTAAGACATTCGATCCCATCGAAAACCCCACGCCAATGAACACGTGGGACGCAAAAGCGTACCTCTCGCCTAATTCGTGCAACACAAAGCGAAGATCCTCAGTATACGCACTGGAGAATAATTGCGCGGTGGTGAGGGGTGTATTGGCACAGCCACGAGCGTTCAAAACGAGACATTGCCACCCGACTTGATGCAATCGCGCAATTGTCTTCCGAATGTAATTCTCAAAACTTCCACCGGTTAGACCAGGTAATAAAATAGCAGTCGGTCGTGTCGATTCGACATTCGGTAGCCAATTGTTCGAGACAAATTCCATCGTTTGAGTGGATGCATTCTGTCTCTGATCGGATAACAGTGCCCAATCCAAAGAAACCACACCAGTATCTGGTAATTGAAGCAATTGACGTCGATACCTAATTTTGGGCCCTCTATCATCGTAAGCAAATCGAAGCGTCTGAAGATGTCCGGTAAAGAGCCGCCACGACGGATAATACCTATCTTTAGCTTAAAAAAAACGCACAGATTTAGTACGATCAAGAATCATCAGACGCTGTAATATATTTGTAATTACTGATACTAAGTACGCACTGATGGAAGGACAAAGCGAAAGTAGCATCTTGTTGGTCTCTGTCTCTTGATACACAAGCTTCGACTTCTCGCCGCAATACGAAGCGCGCCAATGCATGAAAAGGAAGCCAAGGGGACGAATTACAAATAGTACAGCCACACCCAATGCCAATTGCGAATACGTGTAGTCTGGAAGCAGTAACAACCACGTTTTAATGCTTTTCATGTTTGTTTTTCTCCTTGAATGAATATATTGAGGTGGGGTACACAACATACTACTGTAGATGTATTACTTACTACACCGTTATAAGAACGACAGACGTTTTGGTTTGCAACACGGATTAGAGCCCAGCAAATACCATATGAACGCATCGTTGTGCACATGCACCAGTACGAAAAGACGCGGTGCATTCAAGAAGGATAGCCTTTTCCAAACCTTCTGGTACCACAAAGCGAACTTACGAGCACGAATACGTACAAGACATATCGAAAGGTTCGAGCGCTTTCAACGTGTTAGAAGTCAAGTGAAGTGCGCTCTGTATCCCCTCTTGTTCCAGTCGAACTTTAAGTGGCCGACTAGTGCTTCTAGTCCATAATAATAGAGTAGATGAAGACAACACTACTCTCAGAAAACTGGATTGGATTAATTCTACAGTGAATTTCCATCAATTCGACAATCGTGGAGCGAAGGCTATCCACTTTGTAGCAAAGGCGACTCGCATCGTGTTGAAGTGTTTTTGCGAGGCGCCGCATGCCGCACTGAATGCCTTTGTTGGACTGTTTTCATTGGTCCAATTCCCTTCTCCCGCGCTCTCATTGGCTACACCTCGATGCCTTTGCCATCGAAAGTCCAGACCAGTCGTCTGTCGTCGTCTCGTGCCGCGCTCCCTCCGTGTGGTTGTGGGTCACACCCGACTTCAGTCTTGTCGTCCTTCACATTTAAAAAGTCCTTCACCGCCGCCGTCGTCGACACTGCGCAGAGTCAGTGCGTGTCTCCCCTCCCCGTCAACGCGAATGGCCACACCCAATGACAAATATGGCTATCCCCTTAATTTTGACTGGAAACATCCATGGCCGCGTGCCCCGACGCCCAAGAACGAAGACGCGCGGTTAGCCGAGTTGGCCCGGTATCGCATTCTCGAGTCGGAACCGGATGAAAAGTTTGATAAACTCTGCCGAATTGCGTGCAAGGAGATGAAGTGTCCCATTGCGGCCGTGAGTTTCATCGACAAGCAAAAGCAGTGGTTTAAAGCCAATAGCGGGCTCACGCAACGGCAGATTCCACGGGACGTGGCGCTCTGTGCCCACACCATCATGCACGCAAAACGGGCGCTTGTCGTGGAAGACACGTCCTTGGATGAGCGGTTCCAGCACAATCCTTTGGTCACACGCGCCTCTGCCGTGCGGTTTTATGCGGGTGTACCCATCACGACGCCCAATGGGTTTTGCATCGGCTCGGTCTTTGTGTTTGACGTGAAAGGGCATCGCAACGTGGATGCCAAGATCTTGCACAAGATTGCCGCCAAAGTATTGAAATATATGGACGAACGATTAAAGAACATGGCAGCAGCGAATGGGGGAGCGTTACCGGAACCTGCCCAGACGGCCGTGCCGCGGACAACCAAAGCACCCGCTACGACAAAGGTCAAGACTGTGTCGCCACCCTCGTCACATGGCAGTACCGAGCAGTCAGCAGGCGAGACGGCGTTACGAGAGCAACAACGTGCTCCTCCGACGCCTATTAAGCCAGAACCTGCAGCGGAGCCCGTGCCTGACCCCGAGACTCCGAGCGCAGAGACGGGCGCGATTGTGCAGGCAACACCCACAGCGATTGAAGCACAAGGACAGGGACAGGGAGGATTGGGCAATATGGGGTCCATGCTTATGAACTTGCTCGCTCGGACGACAGAGACGCAGCAGCAACTTGCAGCCCAGCAAGGCGTGATGTTTGAGACATTGGGGGAACATTCGAATCAACTGGATTCTCTGGGACAATCGATGAGCAACTTGGAGAAACGGTTTGAACAGGTGCGACTGAAAAAAGAGCAGCAGCAACGCAATGGAGCCAATGGCACCCGTCGCCCGAATCGCGTGTAAGGTGCTGTTTGATGGGTGGATCCACTTGGAGCAAGAAGAAAAAGAACGGCAAGGAAGCTGCTTGTGTTGCGTGAGGATGATTCATGATTTTGTGGCTGGGGCTAAACGAGAGGGCGCGACACATGCTAAAGCCGTTCAAGTATCTATACGCCTCGTCGTCCATCTCTTGTCCAAGTCTAGAGAGCTAGGCCAAGTCCATGTGCTGCATGACAACTATGTATCTGCGCGGGCATTTTAGTATCGACGTCATGAAAACTTTTAAATCTAGTTTGCATTTTTCTGATTAGAGACGGTAGGTAAATGAAAATTGTTCAGTTTAACCTGGTCACGTATATTTTGGTCAGACCAATTTCATATCTTGATTATTCTAATTAATGATGGGGGGCAAAAATAGAGGGAGGGGGTGTAATGATGTTGACATCACGGCACACTACTAATAGGGCAGGGTTACAAAGAGTAACGATCTATGTTTCCTGACCAGCTAGTGCATCTTCTCTAGACGTTGACTCTGTGCGGCAACTTTCCACGCACGATCTTCATTTGATTCAGCGGCCACACGACTGCTAATACGCGCGAATCAATAAGCGCAAGCGGCACGGGTCCAAACGAATCGCTATCGTCGCTAAAAGTGGGGTTATCACCCTCCACCCAGCACTTGCCCCGTGGTACTAAAAAGTGTCGACCACTACGGTCCGTCACGAGATCGCCTTCGAGACCCACGAGACGCTTGATTAGATAGTGACCTGGCATCTCAGGCGACTCGAGCACTACGACGTCACCCCGCCTATACCGATGGCGCATCTGCACTGAGAATTTGTCCAATAGCACGCGATCGCGCACGGCGTCCTGCGTTAGTCCATCATTCAGAGCTGGTTGCATGGAGCGGCCTTTCACGCTCGCGAGACTGATGCCCAACGCGTTTACCGTCACACCCAGAGGCACCCACAGCACCACTTTAGCCACAGTCTGCCGCCAACCCATGAGTACAGTAAGTGAATGACAATATTGATGGATAGCAAAGCCAAGACTTGCACCGTGCTCCTCTAGTGCACCCCCCCACCTCTATGACTCTATGACAAGTTTTGAGATAGTATAAAGTAATTCAAAAATTTCATATGTAGTGGACCACAGTACTCCTTACATTCAAATTCAACACTCTAACTAGTGTTGAAAACGGCTCGGCTCCGCTTGGCTTCGGCTCGGAGCCATGAAATGTGGCTCGGCTTCAGCTCCAAGCCAAGCCATGTGGCTCGGCTCAAGCCAGCCACTTAGCCACGGCTTGAGTATACTTTTTATATTGAAAGTTGGTGATATGTATCGTAAGGACAGAATAGAGAGATAATGCATGTATTAATGCGTACAGTACAGGAAGATACAGCGGACGGGCTGCCTTTTTACACACATGAAAAGCTATCTAGAAGTTTCTATGAGATTCTCTACTCCGCCCATCACGTCATCCTCCGAGTACCTTAGTAACGCACTCAGCAAACGTGCTCTGGCGCGTTGTCAATCGCAGAGTCTCCCACAAGGGCCTTTTTTTATGGAAGACCAGCTAATACTGGCGGCCAAGTACACAGCAGAGTAGGCTACGAACTGCTCATGGACATTCAGGTGAGTTGTGACATGGGCAGCGTCATTTTTCGCATGCTTCCCACATTTTGACGCGTTTTCTTGTATTGTTCGTGTCACAGAGCTACGATGGGACTGCCGTGTTCCCACGAAATATACCACATGGAAAACCCTACTTATTCGGGATGACCCACTTCCTCCGCCTCCGCCAACACCTTGTGTGGAAGACATTCTCGCTGACATCGGATCTCAACATTCGCAGTTACCTGCACATCTCATCAGTTCGGTAGAAACTTTTGAGATGCAACAAAGTGTGAGAAAAATCCATGTGCATATATATATCATAGTCAGAGTCTTCTGAATTCAATCTGTTTTTGCCAAAATGGCGAGAACATACTTTTGTATCCTTGATATTCAGAATATATTCATACAAGAGAAAATATTTGGAAAACGGCTCAAGCCACGGTCGGCTCGAGCCACGGCTGAACCGGCTTCAGCCGAGCCGTTTTCAACACTAACTCTAACCGGGACCTCCATACGTGCTGCATATGCAACCCAAGTTCTTCATTCTTTCGCGACCTCATCATCCACATCAACAGGCCAAGTATGTGTCCTAATTCCACAACTATATGTGCACTTAGCGATATCGTCAGCTGATCAGCCACCATGTCTTCGCTCGATAGATGTTGAGGATGTTAGAAGCGCGCGCTTTTTGTGCTGCAGCTCGCGTCGCCATTTTGGGTTTTCAGCGACTTTTTAGTGAAAAGGTGATGTATTGTACATAACTTTAGGTTAGGTACAAAACACTGTGTATTTGCATATTATTAGTTTTAGGTACAAACTTAATTCTAATAAATCACTTCTGAATTTGATTATTGACTTTCGTGTGGATATTTCCAGTGGAGAACAAGCGCGCTACGGTGCGCGGCTTGTTTGGATTTTATTACGTTGTTTACTTGGTACACTGCAGTGGCAGTCGGATTTATTTTCGCGCATTGAATTCTCGTATCACGCGATTGTTGGTTTGGGTCGCTGCTTTTACGTTTTAAGTTGCGCAAGGACTGTGGAATATAAGATTACGTTTGTCGTTTTATTTTTCGTTGTCTCGCTACTTGCTCGGGTCGTCTAATTGGAGTGGAACTTAGCACGTCAGTACGTAACAACAGGAACACGTGCTACGCAGTACAGACGTTTGGATTGACGACAGCAACGAACAGGTTATGATAACAATTGAGGCCAGTGACTCGTCGAATCAGACAGTCAGCCCGGAGGATATGATGCGATTGTTCGCACATATGATGAATCGCTTTCACGATTTGGAATCATCGTTAAACAAGAGAGAGACGGCACAAACGGCGGCGCCGAAGTCAAAGGGAGACACCAAGATGATCTTGGCCTCCCTGGATGGAAGCGATGAAGAGAAAGACGAGGCTAACGTCGGAAGCGTCGGAAAAATGTGCTTCAAGAATATTAGCAAAGCTGGCAAGGACGTGTTCACTAGAGGCTGGGGTGCTAACCCCGGTAAGGCCTACGTGCAACCGCCGACGGTATATATGCAACAACAAGCCGCGAATCAGTACCAGAAGGCATACTTAGCCCCTGGGAACTTTCAGCAGGCGTATGCACCACCTGGAAATGTCCAGAAGCCGTATGCAGCACCTGGAAACGTTCAACAGGCATATGTAGCGCCTGCAAAAGTTCATGTGCAGCCATACCTCATGCCAAGACCACCTACGGCCAAGGAGAAGAAACTCCAGATCCGGCCGTTCGATGGAACTGAAGAGTATAAGGGTCTTGGATATGGAATTTGGGGCTGGGGAACGAAGTTCTTCAGGCAGATATCGATCGCTGAAGAGTGCTGCGGTTTTAGATGGACCGAAGACATCAAGGTCGAATTGATGGTCCATTATCTGGCTGGCCCAGCGGAAGCATATTACGACCGGTTTGCGGAAACCTGGTGGAAAGAAGAACCAGCGTTGTGGCATATCATGAATAAGATGTATGCAGCTTTCAGTGTGCGTATAACGCACGCGGAGGGGATGAAACTTCTAGGTGCGCACAAGGCACCGGGAAGGAGTTGGACGGACCATTTTCTATATCTCACGGCAGTGGCGGATGCAGTCGGATCGAACTGCGACGCAATGGTGTTGGATAATATAATTTACCATGCCGTGCCAGAGATGTCGCATGTTCTGATGTCACGTTACAATCACTTACGGATGGACCATCTGCAGCAAGCCGAAGAAATCTGTCAGTTTGCTCAGGCTGTTGAGTTTAACAGTCGGCAGCAGAAAGGTCATGGCTCCGGATCAGTAAATATGATTGGTGGAAATCCTAAAAAGGCTGTGGCGGTAAAAAATCGCTGTTTCTACGCATGTGGCGAGCGGGGGCACTTCAATAGGGAATGCCCTAAAAAAAAGAAGATGCCGAAATCTGATTTCGCGTTAATGGTCGCCGTAAATGATGTGCCATCCGGTTGAGACACATGGATTATCGACAGCGGTGCAAGTGTGCATCTGACGCCGGATCTTACTTGTTTGACGGAGGTGACGACTGTAGACCGTCAGTGTCATCAAGTGGACGGAAAAACTTTCGTTATCACTAAGAAGGGCACGATGTACATTCGTTTTGTACATGGGAACGCGGAAACTCGCGTGAAAATCAAGGATGTTTTTTACTTAGAAGGAGCAGCTCGAAACATCTTTTCGTATGGTGTTTTGGAATAGGGAGGTTTTGTCATTGATTACGTGGATGGAAAAAAGACGCTTGTCAGGCATGACACGCGCCTTCCGATCACTCATGTTCGCCCAGTGAATAATGTGTTCACCGTGGAAGGTGAAGTGGATCGCCCGAAAAGGGCATACAAGGAAATGATTATGTCGGTGCAGTACCCGACGGAACAGAATTACACGCCGGACGACGACGTTCAAAGTGGATCTCTGATGCACTTTCATGTGCGGATGGGCCACCGCAACTATGATACAATTCTGAGGTTGGCAAAGGAGCCGGAATATGGAATCCTGTGACACAAAAAAGGTCATTTTTTAGCATTGCATCAAAAGAAGCGCATGATTTGACATCTTTCCATGTCACCATCTCACCTTGAGGTCGGAGGCTTTGATAAAATACGAGTCGGTTTCCACTCCACGGTCATGCCACTTCATATTCTCCAGCTCCGCTCCTCTCTCCGCCAAATGGTCGTACAGATCTGCCAAAAGCTAATTCTTCCACTGCTCCCAACCGACGCTTATCCTTCTCAACATTCTCTTGACGTGTGGGCCAGGTTCCATCGAAGTAATGTTGCCTGTGACATGAAAAAGGTCATTTTTGGATATACCCAGCAGAACTGGCTTCAACAAGCATATCCGTGTCACATTACCTTGCAATATGTGTTGAACCAGGCCGGATATTGCTTTTGACGTGATTTCCTCCGAGTCGGACCTCTCTTCCTCCGCTTCCGACATACTTTCATCAGTTTCCTCCGCATACTCAAACTGTGACATGAATAACGCCGAAAAATGTGCTGTCTGTCCAAACCAGAGCGAAAAACGACTCTTTCTATGTCACATACCTCACTCTCTTGTTCCTCCTCACCGACTTCTTCCTCACCAGCCACTTCCTCCTCAGAGTCTTCGGCCTTGCGTTTTGACATTGTGGTGAAGTTCAAACTCATACTTAGACTCTGAGGGGCTGTCACCTGTCACCCGCCTTTTATACTGGAAGTCAAGCCACCCCACATGGTGTGACACATCCTGCATCTGCTTTTTTGTCACATCGGCACAGTTTTGCATTGTCAAGACTTGACGCGTGGCTTTTGAAGACGTGACACGAAATGTTTTTTTGTGGTGGCACAGTTTTGCATGCAAACATGGCAGTGGTGACATGACATGGCAGTGCATATGAGTCACAGCAGCCGCCATTCATATAAAAGTATGAGACAGGGAATTCCTCCCCCCTTAGATCCAGCTGTCAAAAATGGCTCGTTCTAAGCAGCTACCCGATCATATGGAGAACACTGGCAACCGTACTGTTCTTCAACGTCGAACTCGACAACAAACTGGTATGTGACATGAAAACACTCAATTTTGGTACGCATTGACAGAGAATATCTCGAATCTGACTGTTTCCATGTCACAGCTGCTGGCGCTGCTGCTGCCGCCGCTGCTGCCTCTCAAGGGCAAGACCAAGGTAACCCTCTTCAACAAGAGCAGTCTCAACAAGGTGCTGGTTCGTCCTATCAGGACGCTGGTTCTGGTTCGCGCACCACCACCGCCGAAAAGTGTCCCAAGGTCGGTCATCCTGATCCTTCCTCTCACTTGGCTAGGAAAACGGCCACGAAGGAGCCTCCCAAGAAGAAACGCCGTCGAAATTCCAACAAGGGTATGTATTGTGACACGGAAAACCTCTTTTTTGATGTTGTCTACCGCTGCAACGCATGAAACTAATGCTTTTCATATCACAAGATGTTATGCGTGCAATCAGACTCGAAAAATACCGGATGTGGATGGGCGGGACACCGAAATTCGCGATTGCAAAGACTAAGTTCGATCGTTTGGTGAGGAAAATCGCGCATGCAAATGCTCCCGAGGTGACACGTTGGCAGGCTACAGCCCTCGCGGTATGTGACATGGATCTATTGTTTTCTGTGCTGTTCCGGATCTAAGGACTCTGTTTTTGCCTTCTCCCATGTCACATACACTCCATGAATCCACCGAATTGTTCATGACGGCGTATTTTAAAGATGTCAACCTGATTACGGCCCATTGCAAGAGGTTGACTATTTAACAAAGGCATATGCAGTTACTCACCCGTTTGAGTCAGAGTGGTGCGCCTGGATCATCCCACTGAGCTGCTTACAAGGCCCCCGAGTATCAGATGAAGGCGGCTCCAAAAAAGAAGAAGAAGCTGGTTACCCGTGCGGAGAAGGAGAAACGTGGTGGCAGGGGTGGTAAGGGTGGTAAGAGTGGTAAACGTGGTGGTAAATGAGTAAGCGGGGGTGATGGAAACGGATAGCTGTTGGGAGTTGTCGCTTGGCTCGGTTTTCTTGGCTTTTTTGTGTGTAATATGAGCCTGTCGTATATCTGTGACTTGGATAACCCTGTTTTTGAACTTTTCGCTGGATTATGAGTCCAAAAACGTTGAAATCCACGTCACATTGGGTTATGAATGGCAAGTCATGTATTAAGTCACGCGCTATGGCTCAGCCATTGTGGCACAGTCACGCAAATCGCGCCCCTTGTCGGGATATCACTTTCCCCTTGTCGGGATAACAAAGACCCCTTGTCGGTAAACAGCTTCCTTGTATTTATATAAAAAATATAAATATTTTTTATAATTGAAAATAAAAAAAGAAAAATGTCATTAAAAAATTAAAAAAAAAATCCATAAATTTTGGTCCACAAAGTAATTCTAAATATTCCTTTTTAGGTGCTTTAAGATCAACTGCACAAATGATTTCTTATGAATTAACGATTGGATTTTCAATTCTTTCTGTAACTATATGTGCTTTGGTCAAGTAATTTTAAATATTCCTTTTTAGGTGCTTTAAGATCAACTGCACAAATGATTTCTTATGAATTAACGATTGGATTTTCAATTCTTTCTGTAACTATATGTGCTAAATAATTAAATTTAATTTCTATCATTTTAGCTAAAAAAACTATTTGGTTTTGTTTTTTTGTAGATCGTTTGATAAATCTCCTAAATTTTTAATTGATTCTAAAATTGAATGTGGCACTTCTTCAAACTCATCTCTATCAATGAGCTCCGACATACCCGGTGGTATAGACTACCTCACCGGTGTATGTACGGTATCTGCTATTATGTAGTAGGTGGGAATGATATTGGAAGTTTCTTCTCGATATACCATTAATGACGTCTCCCACTGATTTTCTGCTAATAATAAAGACAATATCAGTCCAATATCTTGTGCGGTCCGTGCCAAATCGTAATCACACGCAGTCTCAAACTCGTCCCGTCTGATGATTTCATCCCCCAAATTTAATAACATATCCTCCAATGCCACCACAGATGCTTGTAGATCTCCAAATGTACTAAGATCTTCTCGCACTCTAAAGTTGGTTGCAGCCTGGCTCATCTTAAGTATCTCAAATAGTGAGAACCAAATGCTTGAATAACCCGGTAATCTAAGCACCTGTTGTTGATACTGCGTTACCTTTGCACAAGCTTCGGAAAATGTGTAGGTCCTGTTAGTATCATCTTGGGAGTATTCTAATGTAAAATGGAGATCTTGACCATCCCCTTTTGATACCAATGCCATTGTGTAGGATTAAATCTGAAGCCGGCGCTAGTCCCGGGTCGCGGCACCAGTTGTCGTGAAGGAGTTGTTGAAAATTGTAATAAATCCACTTAATTAACAACACAAGGAGGTAATAATCCAGTTCTCCTTGCTTTACTTCCCGGGTACTTAATACTAGCGCCCAAACCAACAAATTAACCAAACACACTAATGACACACTTCCCAACAGTAGTTCCAGGCTGCCCACAACACTTGCTAGCTCCAAAAGGCTGCTGCTCCACTTGATTAGGCGTTCACTCAACGACTTCTTTGTACTACACTTGGTTTTTGTATGGGAACAGTAAAGAAGGTTTTATAGGGCCGCCAGAGATCTTTCAGGTTCAGGGGAAATTTGATTCTATTAAGTGTTACTAACCCTTATATCAAAGTCAATCACTTCTTTCACCCACTACTTCTTGGTTACTTCAGCGCTGACTTCAATGCTTAACAGTTACTGCTGAGGCACTCTTTAATCTGATTGATCATAATCAACAGTTGCTTAGGCAATCCTCCATAATCCGATCGATCAGATTGGTCATCGCGAGACGGCCGTCGCCGTTCACTTCTGATTGGCCGAAAACTCCCACTTAAAACAATACAATATCACACACACCAATTTCACTCAACCCTCCATAACCCAATTGAGCAGATTGATCTATCGCGAGATGACCGTCGCGGGACGGCCGTCGCAGGTCGCATCCGATTGGTCGAAGATATCCATCCACAATTAAAATACTTGACAGTGTGAGAACAATCGGGAACACTGAGCCAGTAATATGGGAAGCCGAGGGCGCATGATTTTTTCTGGCTTTTCCGCAATGAGTGGGCCCGCCATTATTGCTTGTAAGTTGCGCCTGTGTCTTGCCTTTCTTTGGTGATGCTGACGGTTTGTTTTTATAATCTGGTTCACCTGTTATCTCACCTGCCCTAGCGTCCCTAACCACGTAATATTAAATCGGACAGCGTATGGAGCTGAGGGCGCATGACTTTTCGTTGGCCTTTCCGTCATGAATGGACACACCGTTATGCGTGTAAGTTGCGCCTGTTTCTTGGCTTTCTTTGATGATGCTAACGGTTTGTTTTCGTAGTTTGGCTCACCTGTTATCTCACATGCCCTAACTTCCCTAGCCACGGAATGTTAAATCGGACAATTTATGAGGCTGAGGACGTATGACTTCCGTTGACTTTGCCACCATGAATGGACAAGCCGTTATGCTTGTAAGTTGCGCCGGTGTCTTAACCTTCTTTGGTGATGCTGATGGTTTGTAGCATAGTGTGGTTAACTTCTTACTTCATGTGCCCTAGTGCCCTAGCCTTTGCTGAATGATGCTAAATACAACACGACTGTACTGAGACACGGTGTGAACGCAAGATGCACTACTTAAAGACGGAAGCATTGCACCACTAGCGCCATTCCACACTAAATGATCCCTTTGTTCATAAGATGAAGGCACAACACAATTTTTGTTGTTAATGTTCAGTGTATGCAGACATCACCAGCGTAAAAGGCAACATCGTGCTAACATGAAGAGTTTTGGCATGGTAAAAATTATACCATGTATTGATAACTACCACAGATCATCTCCTATATGTTGTAAATAAAGATTCCACCTCCCCACATAAGGCAGTATCTGATGTGGGCGCAGATTTTATTAACACAACCTATAATGACTCTAAACCAGCCCAAGGTCGAATGAAATCGTGAGATCATCGCTTTATGGCGACCTAAAAGTTGAGCGCGTCAATTATTGTGGCAGTGGTTACCTCATGGCGGTACTTAGTAGGATAAATTCAGCACCTAAGAGCAGAGCCAAAATAAACTCTCCGCGAGCCCGGCGCGCGCTTTCAGTACAACATGCTTGTAAAGGTGATTTTCGTTCACAAATATTTATCTTTGCGACGATGATACACATCGTTTGATTTGATCATTGCGTAAGTTCTCCAATTAAGAGCATGTATGAGCTTTCAATTCCGAGCACAATTTTGTAAGGTTGTCTAGCCACAGAGAGATAAGCTAATCCGATGTCTGTTTGCGTCAGAATGATGGTCGTTTAACGAGCTTTTCTGTCGGATCAGGATCCCTCGTCTGATCTGTTTCCTTTCCTGAGTCTGTTTCCCGTTCCCATCGTGAGTGTATCGTCCTCATGACGGCCGTCGTTGGACATGAGTATTTTAACACATCTATCTTTGTAGCCCGTTGTTCTCCATTTTGACCTCACGAAGCTGTCATTCTGCTGCTTTAGAACTCCCACAAAACTGTTTCAAGCGGATTCAATGCCCGCTACAATCGTCATGTCAGAAGTGTTAGCACCGTCGCTTCTTCACAGTCCGTCCCTCGTGTCGATGCATCTACTGATCAGCGGAAGATGTTTGCTCCCCCTGTGGTATTACCTCATCGGATCGACAGATTGCTCTAGTTGATCGCTAGTTGAAGATCGGACATCCATTTTATGCATAAGATCAAAATCATCAACTTGCTCGAGAACGATTGATCATCCTAAAGTGACAATTTGGCCAGGTCAAAAGCGTGCACGTATCATACGCTTTAGCATAGACATCGTTTTACCTATCGCCAACCAGACAATCAACATGTTTCGTGTATTTTTTATTATTCCAAGAAGTTTATTAGCGCCAAACTTTTTGCTCTCGCAAAGTTGTTTGAAGCGGTGGTACCAAAATAAAATCTCGCATGATAACATCGCTATCATGGAGCTGACGTCTGTTTCACTGCAAATTTGAGATGAAAGTGTCTTATCAAGGGCTATGTATTCTCACGTGCCCGAATTTGGCATATGATAATGCATTTCCAGTAGGACGCCGCGCCCCTGATTCTTCGATTATTTTGCATCAATGAGAGCGACCACCTTGTTGAAGACGGTTCCAGCAAACCGAATCGTTCACTAATGGGCGCAGACAGTACCATAAAAAATTGTGGCGCTCATATTTTTCGCTCAGCGCAGTTGGTGGCAACGATACATGTCTAAATTACTTACCCCATACTGGTGCTCGACTGAGTTATTGGTCGCAATCATGTTTTTGTCCAATCAGCCGTGATACTGTCTGGAGTTGGTTATTTTTCTGCGCTGGATCACATTCGTTAATGTGAACAAAGTCGCCGTCATGTAAGAAGAGATCCGCTGTCGAGTATGTATGTGGGAAGTTGACACGAGTTGGGGGCGCGTGCGGACAACTTGTTATGGCTCAAGCAGGTATGTTCTTGGTGTAGTAGGCGCGTGTAGGAAGGGCGCCCTGAGTGTAAGTTCAGGGTGCCGGGGCTGAGATATTTTGTAGAGAATAGAAATATAAGAAGTGTATTATTATAATTAAAGATTTAGTCCTAAACTTAAATTATAATTCCATGCATATAAAACGACTTTAAACCACTGCAGTTTTTGTCCAATAAAAAATTGCTCACGCCAGCCATATCGGTACCGGACAGATACTATACCAATCAAGTACTACTGGTACCGACCTGTTTTCCAACAACTTAAAACCACTGCGATTTCGTCCAATGAAAAGTCACGCCGGCCATCTCGGTACCGGTCAGATACTGTGCCATTTAAGTAATACCGGTACCGACTAGTTTTCCAACACTCCTTCCGAAAACGATGTAGTTCAAAATAAAACAATTTGTTTGCGAAATTCCACAGTTCTCGGTGCATTCAACACATTCGTTAGGAGATCAGCCACTATAAAGTTACTTGCAACAGTAGGCTACATGGCTCTTTTGTGCACGTAATCGTTCAGAAACTTAAATTTCACATCTACGTTCTTGACGCTAGATGCGCTGCTTTCACTTTCCATTTGCTTGATCGCATCTTGGTTGTCAATGCGTAAAACCATAGGCGTGCTTGTCTTCAAACCAACCTCTCCAAATAGTTCTTTTAGCCCTAGCAATTTCCTTCCACCTGCCGCAGTTGCCACAAAATCGACTTCTGCAGTGGAAAGTGCAACTGAACTCTGCTTCTTGCAGCTCCATCCAACCAAATACCATTTACATATGTGACCACAGCGCTGACAATTTTTCGACTACTTGTATCTGCTCCACAATCAGCGTCAGTATATGCCACAATGCGTAGCGGCAACGGCAAACTTTCATCGTGCTTCAGCAATAACTTCATATCCTTGGAACCCTTTAGATAGCGTAGTATATGCTTCGCCATCTTGTAATCTGCACACGTCGGCGCGTGAGTGTTCCTCGTCACTTAATGGACTGCGAAAGCTATATCAGACCGACTGCACCTCGACAACCGCAACAGATTCCCCACAGTTGACTGGAACACCTTCACAGTTGGTAAACTTCCATCATTTTTTTCATCCAGTAACTCACTTGAGTCTTCGCAATAATTTTCTTGCACATTCGGTGTTCGTACAGCATTTGCATGCTCTAAACCACACTTTTTTTAGCGTTTCATCAATCATATTTTCCTGATCGATCGTATCGCCTTGCCTCGGGTCACCCATAACTCGCATCCCAAGGAATTTTTCGACAGTACCAAGATCCTTCAGTTCTTATATTTATATGTCACGAAAACATTCATCCACCACTTGCTGCGACGTTCCAGTACCAGCAAGTCATCCACGTATACACCGACAACCGTCACATGATTGTCTATTGTTATTACGAAAATACATGTATCCGTCATGCATTGTACGAAGTTTAGATCCAACAACGGATTTCGTAATAATTCGTACCACAGGCTTCCAGCCTGTTTCAACCCATATAAATTCTTCTACAGGCGTAACACCAAATCCTTGCTTGATTTTACTCCAAAATTTTTCAACTGTTCTTCTGATACTTTTATTCCCTGCGGTATGCTCAGATAAATGCTGTATCTTTCCTCCGCGCCAGCCTTTGGATACGCACTGGGAACATCCCCGTCACTGGCCGGAACTTCCCATACTTGTGAGAGCGCCAGTAACACTTCCATATTACTGACCTCCATCGCCCGTAGAAAATGTCATGAATAAATTTTCTCCGAAAACCTGTCTGTCACGTCGCGCTACCAAACACGCTTTGTATCTTCCAATTGAACCGTCAGTTTTCAGCTTCGTCTTGTAGACCCACTTCTTCGACAGTGGGTTCTTTTACAGCTTTCGTGTCACTTCCCAGGTCCCCATTGCTTCCCGGGATCTGAATTCTTCTGCCTCGGCCTTAGCCCACACGTCTGCGTCCGACCTTTGATGTGCCTGCGCGTATGACTTCGGTTCAGGAGCCGGGAGATATGCTTCACCTGTGTCACGCACTTCGGACACTGGATACGCAACTAATACGCTTCGGGTTTCTGGCTTTTCTGCATCCTCGCCTTGCGTACTTTTTTCATGCGCACCTTCCAGCGGAAATCTCCTTTTTGTTTTCTTCTTCCGCTTGGCGGCTTCGTATACTGCACCTTTCGGCGTTTTATACGATTTTCTACTTGATCTTTGGATCTGTGCATGTAACAGGGTTACATTCGAGTCACATTTAGTATGTGGTGTACGTGAGTACACTACGGATGGGGTCAGTATTGACCGGTCCGAAAGGTTTGGACCTATTGGTTATTTTAACCAATCAGGTCAGGAGCCCTTGGTGGAGGCGTGGCAGCCAGCCACATGTTAGTACACAGGTGGTGTACACTACATTTTAGCTAGGTACGAATTAAGTAAGTTCTACCTAGTATTACATATAGTTTATATTAGTTTAAATTAATTTAGGCTAATTACATCTTAAATATACATTCAGCTTACAAAAATACTTAAGACTGCCAGGCGCGCGACCACGCCGGTCGCGCGCGCAGTAAGTACTGTAGCGTAAAGGGAGCCCTCCCTTTAGCTACACCCTTAGTAAGGGAGCCTTGCCGTTAAGGCATTAGCGGAGCTAGGTGCGCGACCACGCCCGGTCGCGCGCGCAGTGAGTATTGTAGCCTAAGGGAGTTCTCCCTTACGCTACCTCCCTTTATAAGGGAAGCCTTGTTACAAAAGGGGTTAGCGAAAGTTATCTGTAACCCCCCCCGGGAATCTTGGCCCCGAGTACGAGAGTTCTCTCCTACTAAGCCTTTTTATAAGGGCGTATCGGCTAAGTAGCGGAAAACGCCGCTTAAAGGAAAGTCTTCCTCTGTACGCTAGACGCACCGTGCGTGTACGCACCCGGCTACAGTGCACCACTTGGCATGTTGACCGCATCTTCTGACTTCTTTTCTTGATTAGCCTCCAAACTTCGCGCTCTTTCAGTAACATCATCCTCCTTCGCTTTGCTTGTATCGCCACGAGTCAGGTCTTGAGTGATCTGTTCACTCGCCTTGTGATCCAAAGTCTCGATTTGAAAAACATGCCGAGTAGTCTTAACTACTCGGTCTTTAAGCAGTAGCACATTGCAACATTTTATCTCGTCGTTTTTTCCGATAATTAATGTTTTTTCTGCGTGCTTCTTGAGTGACTTGCGTTTCGGCTCCCTCCAGACCATGCAAGGTAATCCAAAAACAAAATATCTGATATTTGAGGCGTCTTCTTCGTTAACATCTCAATTGGTGCCTTCCTTCCCGGATTCGTCCTGTTGGGGATACGGTTTAGGATGTAACATGCGTATTCGGCCGCCTCAGACCAATAGGTCAACGGCACGCTGGAGCCAAAAATCATGCATCGGACCATATTGAAAATGGTCCGGTTGATTCTTTCTGCTTTTCCGTTCGATGCTGGGCATCCGTCCTCAGTGACTTGTCGACGCACCCCCGTCTTTTTGCATAAAAGATCGACCGTCTGGAATTCTCCACCTCCATCAGTTCTTAACACATGAATTCGACAGTAAAATTAATTTTCAAACCATACCAAGAAATGTTCAAAACGTTTCGCTACCCTGGATTTCATTCGAGCAGCGAACATACGGGCATAATATGACAAATGGTCAACGAAGACGATCAAAAACATGTTGCCACGCCGATCACGTGGCGTGATCGGTCCCTTTAAATCAGTGCATATGATGCCAACAATTCGGTCTATTGGCGCGTTTCTGCCGGTACCCTTTTTAGGTTGAGGATTTCTCTCCCCCTTACCCTCGGCACAGGTCAGACAGTTCGGCCGTTTATGGTCCGAAAGCTGGATTCCTGACCTGGGTCCCTGGCCATAGTTTCAATGGTGTAGTAGGCCAGATGGCCTAGTCGTAGGTGGAAATAGTACAAGCTTCCTTCCTGTGTGTAAACATCACCTTCTTCAGCGACATTCATCAAGGTGTCTTTAAATTCTGAGAGCATAATTTGATATTTTTAATACCAAATTAGCTTCAAAAATCGAACCACAGACGTCAACATGGAACAATATCTCCCCATTCAACAGAAGGGACATTTTCTTTCCATCGTCGACTAGTATACAACCTTTTCTTTAGATATCCAAGAGAAATAATGTTTATTGCCAACTTGGGAGCGAAATAAACCTCCGTGAGCGTGATGGTCGGAGATGGGTCGTGGGTGCTCTTCAGACTACTCTTCCAACATTCGTGACCAACAGGGAACGTCCATCTAGAAGTGTTAAATACTCTTCAGTTCCGCAGTCCTTTGCTTCATCCAAGAACCCTTCATCAAACACTAAATTACGGCTTGCTCCACTGTCGCCTATCCATTTTTCACCGGTCGACAACCTCTTTTGGTCGACGCTTCCAGACAAATCTTTCTCCTCCTCCATGGCGGTCAGCAGATACTTCTTTCCATTTCCACTGAAGGTCTTACGCCCGCCTCCTTGTTCTTTCTTGTGGCTTATTTTTGGGCAGTCACAACGCTTGTTTCCTTCGTCACCGCACCCATAGCATACTAACTGCGCTTTCCTTCATTTACGGCGTTTAATGAGGTTCTTGACGCGCGTTTACCTTTGAAGCTTTATTCTTCAAACGCTTGCAACCATGCCATCAGTTCTTGGGCGTCCTGAATGTAATCCACCATGTTTGGGTCATAGCAAACCATCATAGAAGGTTTCAAGCTTGATGCAGCGGACTTCACAAGGTTTTCGACTATGAGTCGCTCACTTGAATTACTCTCACGAGCTAGTGTGACAAGTACAGGAAATGTTCGTTCCAGGTGCGTCTAGGATCCTTTTCCGCTGCAAACAGTGACGCGGATTATTAGTGCAATATATTAACCTTAAACTCACGCCACATTTGTTCCAGCACGTAATTTAAATTCGTGGAGCACTGCCACCAAGTACCAATATTTACTCTGAAATACTGGCCGGCTGCTCCGTCCAAATATTCTCCAAGCTTATTTGCCTTCAGAAGTTCGGTACATGTAAATCCAGATGTCGGTTCGGCAATTTCCAGGGCTTCTATGAAGAGAAACGCCCATTGCTGGAATCCGGAACCAAGTACAGGGTAAACCTCTGCCCCTGTAAACTTTTGAATAGTCAACTTTGGTATCTTTGAACCTTGTTGATATGCAGCTTGATTTGCGAACACATTTCCAGGAGGTGGATTAATTTCATCGACACCACCATAAACAGCTTGTCCACCTTGGAGTGCACGCTGCACTCCCACATGCTGCATGCCTGGGCGCTCAATGCCTTCTTCCCCGGCCAGGTCATTCATGGTCATCTGACGACCAAATGGATTAAAGAAATTTAAGCTTTACGTGAAGGGAATCTCCCCCCTTAAAACCGTTAAGCCCTTCCTCAAGACAGGTGATGTACTGGATAGTTGAGAGCGCTCTTCTTCCATCACCTCAATCCTCTTATTCACCTGACTCATTTGATCAAGCAGTGCCTTTAAAACATCTGCTTGATCACCGTTTTCTTTTTCCATGTTGAGGGGAAGAGAAATATCAATCACACAAAAATTCAAAAATCGATAGCGATAACCCCTCGATAAGCAGGGCACTTCTATCTGAATCTCCGCGAGAAAAAAATCCAATTGAATTAACTTGGATCGTATCCTTTAATCAATATAACTTAGAGCGTAGCCTCCAATCAGTTATAATCGTAAAATCTCGATGCCCCCGTGCTCATAACCTGTGGGAAATTGACACGAGTTGAGGTCGCGTGCAGACAACTTGTTATAGCTCAAGCGGGTAAGTGCTTGGTCTCGTACGCGCGTGTAGGGGCTGAGATCTTTTGTAGAGAATAGAAAGATAAAAAGTGTATTATTATAATTTTAGATTTAGTCCTAAACTTTAGGGTCTCCCTACCCGCACCCCTCTCCACCCCCCCCCCCACGTGACTTTCGACCAATAGAATTAGCTCCTAAAGATTTTCATATCTATGTGGCACTAAGAAGTTCGATGGATGCGGTGTGTGGTGCGTGCAAAGGACCCATAGATGCCGCTGGACGCTGGCTACGGCGTGCGGGGAAAGAGCTCCACAATTGTGGCAACAGTTTCCCAAATTGAGCTTTGTCTTGCAACTTAAAGCAAGACTCGCTTTCGCCTAACGTCTTGGCCTCATCAAGCCACAAGGACGACGTGAGTATAAATCGATGCAATCCAACCTGCATGGACCCACTCTTGACTCCATTTGATCGGCAAATGAGTGGATACGAATCTGTAAACGTTTCGTTTAGAGGCATCGCAAGACTGAGATGCACTTCGCCGAGATTCTGCTCGTGCTGCCCATGCACAAAGATATCCAACGTCTTTTGATCCCTTGTGGGAGAAGATGGCAGCCAAAAGACAAAGCGCTCGTTCACATCGAGGGATTCCTCGCTGGTTGGATTTGTTCGACGACTGGTTTTGCCAAGATGGAGCGAGACGTGAAACGAAAGCGCGCCGCCAGTTTCATCTCGATCCATGGCAATTCCCTTTGCTTCTAAGATATCAACAATGACCAACTCACCGTACGGACTACCACGATCCATCGATCTCAGACATTTCGACGCAACGCTATGAACGTTCTTGATCGCGTTTTCCGCAGCTTGTCGAGGCCCTAGTGTCGACGATAAACTCATGGAAGCGAATGACACACCTTTCAAAGAGGATGGCGGCGTGCTATCCGATGTCGAGTGATATTTTCGCCATTGTACTGAGAGCAAGGACGACGATAGGGTTGAAGGGGACGTCAACTCGGATAGAGACGCACTTTTTGCGGTTCTCGTAGGGAAAGCACAGTTATCGGAAAAATTCCGTAACATGGACGTCACCGATGAAGATGAGGAAGAAACTGACGTGAATGACGAGGAAGATGGAGAGAAGGAATCAAGTCATCGAGTTGCAGACATGGCGCTAGCTTTCCATTCACTTTAGGGGTTTGCGGACTTGGACTCCCGTTGACGACAGAGTTCCGATAATCTTTGACAGTTTTCGGCATCGTGACGACACATCCCGTGCTTTTAGAACGATTTTCTCGGGATTGCCAGAGATTTTTCACCCGCTGAAATTCCTTTCGTAATGTTTAGAGACAGTCTGCGCTTCACGTCTTTATTTGGAGAATGCTAGAGTGGACCTCCTGCGCATCAAGTTTTTTTGCAATTGAAATCTTATGGTACCTGAGAACGCGATGGACTGGAGAGACCATAAGCTGGATAGTTTACCTACCACCTGGTCTCTGGTCGTTTCCGTCCATCCCGCAGAGTTTCTGCAGACACAGCTGCGGAAGCGGAAGATACTACTCCAACCTCCATCGACGACGACGTTTCAAGTCACGCGAGCCAATGCACTACTGTTCGAAGGCTCCGTAGTGGGTATTGACGCGTATGTGTTCCATACCAAATACAGTCGATTGCACTGGTACAGAAGCAAGAGACAAGGAAGAACGAGACAATGAGGACGACGAAAGAGAAGAGGATCGTGAATAAATTGAGACAGCAAATCGTGTATGAAGATGAGCACTTTGTTGTATTGAACAAGCCTGAGGGACTAGCAGTGCAGGTAGATAGATACAAAGGAAGCCGCCAGCCATCCATCGCTTCGTTCGACTAGAATAAATTCAGGAGGACGTTGACTGTTTTTTTTGCTATTGTTGGATGCGCTAAGGCGGCTCTATGGTGAACGAGTCGAGTCACTGGATCGGTACGTGCCAGCTCTTGCCGAGTCATTATATGTTCACGACGAGCACAAGGCGTTGCCGTTGGTCCATCGACTGGATAAAGAGACTTCGGGAGTGCTGGTACTGTCACGTGCCCGTCTTGCTGCTGCCAAGTGTTCAACTCTGTTGCAACGTGATGTCGTCCACAAGTCGTACGAAGCCCTCGTCGCGACGACAGCGTCATCACCTATGCACACGTACAGGAGGTTAAAGGAGTTGGAAGGTCGGGAACTCAAGCTTCCTGTAGACACCAAGGCAGCATGCACCGTACTCGAGCGAGTAAGACTGCAAACCGATGGCACAGAGCCCATGGGAACATGGCTGCAACTCCGCCCACTTACTGGCCGGAAACACCAACTTCGAGTCCATTGCGCCCATGTATTGAATTCCCCAATTCTGGGCGACACAAAGTATGGTGGAGCTCGAGCCACGCGCTTGTACTTACACGCCGCACGCATTCGATTTCCTGACCCTTTTACCGTTTGGAAAAGTCATTCGGATCTCATGCGATTGGAAGTCGCACGATGGAGGTTGCGGCCCTTAGAACTGATAAAAACTTGCAGACTTGGAACATAACGATTTCGATGCACGTGCACTGTTGTTGTTTGGTATGTTGTGTGCTCCGTTATACGGTTCGTACTTAGTGTGGGAGCTAATCGTTAGGAGCCAATTCTATTGGTCGAAAGTCACGTGGGGGGTGCACCTAGGGTGGAGGGGGGTTGCGGGTAGGGCGACCCAAACTTTAATTATAATTCCATGCATATAAAAAGATTTTAAACCACTGCATTTTTTGTCCAATGAAAAAAATGCTCACGCCGGCCGTCTCGCTCGGTATCGGTCAGATACCGTACCATTTAAGTACTACCAGTACCGACCAGTTTTCCGACAACTTTAAACCACTGCGATTTCGTCCAATGAAAAGTTCTCACGCGGCCGTCTCGATACCGTTCAGATACCGTGTCATTTAAGTATTACCGGTACCGACCCGTTTTCCAACAGAGTAACCACGACAATTCTATCACTTCCTCCAGTGAAGCTCATCTTCGCCGACTATATTAGTATAAATTATACAGTCGGCTTTGTTATACCCTTGACATTCGCACCAGAATCACATTAGACGAAACTTTTCTGTCCACTTATGGTTCGATGTGAAATGTCGTTTCTTCTTTCTCTATCTTCTCGATAATGTTGTATTCGCTGCGCAAAAAATATTTCCTTCGTTTGTAGTAGCGACATGTTCTCATAAGCTTCAATAATCTCCATCATGCCCTCATAATCTTGAAGTAGAATACCAAAAAGAATAACAAACCCTTTTTCTTCGACTAGATAGACATCATATAACATCCTTCACATGCTTGTATCATCAAGCAGCTTGAAATTATGTAGCTCCTCTCTTTGCACGCATAATCAGTATCACAGAAAATCGCGGAAGATCCCCATGCTTTTGAATATGATCTGGTAGTTCGCTTGAAAGGTATACCAAGTGTCGTATGTCTGCGGCTTTCAGGTCAAGTATTTCTTGCTGTGATCCAAGCTTGAGCTCAGCAAGTTCTTCCGTGCCAGTACCATCCGGGCACGAAAGCCTCACAAGAATTTATTATTATTGAGGACCTTGTTCTAACTTACGACCTTGGTCTTTTAACCTCGTGACGGCAACTTGAGTAATAGTGAAATAGAAAGCTATTATTAAGAAGATATTCAAACACCTGCTTCGCAACTTCTTCCTGGCATGCTCTAGCGTTACATCTAGCTGCGTCTATTTTTACGGTATGATGAACGCTCGATACCATATGTGATCGAGGTTAATACTGTTGAATTCGCGCGACACTCATATTATATATGGAGGTCTCGATTGTTTTAGATAATTGCTGCTTTTCAGAAAGAGGTCTACTAAACAGTACCGTGTCCAAATAGGCTTATTTACAACTCGATTTTACTCTATTTTGATTGTCTGTTTTAAGCCTTCATTTTTTGCATTTTTTTTTGGGTCCCGCTCACTTTTGCCGCCTCTCCGCTGTCTCACATATACCACCCCATTCCACCGATCAAACAAGCAATCAACCAACTAACCAACCAAACAATTGACCACGGAAACTTACCAAACAAACAAACAACCCTAAACCCTAAACCCTAAACCCTAAACCCTGCAGGCTGAAAACAGCCAATCAAAATCGAGTAAAATCGAGTTCTAAATAGGCCTATTGGGACAGGGTACTGTTTAGTTTTTCCCTTTCAGAAGAGGTCCACTAAACAGTACCGTGTCCAAATAGGCTTATTTAGAACTCGATTTTACTCGATTTTGATTGGCTGTTTTCAGCCTGCATTTTTTGCATTTTTGAAATGTTTCAGAAACCGGAAATTGGTAATACCCAAAATGTAATCGGGTAAACCCATATGCATACATACGTTTTGTTAGATTAAGTTCTAGGATTAATCCTAATATACTCGTTTTTATTTTTTATCTCGTGGCCAAGTGTTATCTCATTTGGATAATACTTTTTGTGGAAATTACGTTGGATTTTTTTCTATACCTCTATCTGGTTCTGGTTCTACGTTACTTTGTGATTGAAGACATTAGTGGAAGTAACGAAGTTAATTAACTTAACTTTGAATTTCATTACTTGGATTATACTTACTCGGGTTAAACGTGTATTACGCTTATACAACTATCTGCAAACGCAAGCTTAAAACTACATGTCGGAAGCGCGCACAATCGAACCAATACCACGTTCAATCATTGACCACTTGCTTTCATCGCTACAAGAACTATCCGAACATAAAGTACCGATTTCTACAGTGTTGCAGTTCTCACAATCACATTAATTGTACAAATTTGAGGTGGATAGTGATAAATTTTCTTAACATGGAGACCGTTGTATATATAGAGATTGTTTTTTTTCTCTAATAAAGAAGACTAGAAATTTGATAATACAAAGCCAAGTTAGCAACGACGGAGTCTGCCGCATATTCGGTGGTGGTCGGAGGATCACACTTCGATAAGAATGCTCTCTTGGATTGGATTGTAGAGCTTGCGAGCGGGGCAGTAATTGGAAACCTTGCAATTGTTTTCCCTTTCTATCTAGTAGGAAATAATCAGGGGCTGTGCAATGTATACTATCTGATCTAACACTTTGATCAGATAGTATATGTGTAAATAAGCGTAATAAGACCGCTGTTTGACCGCTGATCGATGCGATTAATAAACGATACAATGCAAAAACGAAAGTAAGTATATTATAAAACTAGCTGTAGAGCGCGTCTGACTACGACGGGCACCCCTATAGGCGAACGAAGTTCGACCTGCTACAGCCAACCAGTCTTTGGCGCTGCAGATTATTCTCCCGCTTGGAAGCTTGCCTCTCTTGGTCATTCTCATACTTGGATGGACGACCACGCTTGCGCGGGATGGTGGAAGTTGAGGAAAGGGTAGTCTCCATTATGAATTGAATGAAAATAGTTCTGCTCAAAGAGCGAGTGAGTGCTTTCTTCCCGTCTTTTTTATGTTAATCTTTATGTTCGTTTCATTTCTTTGTAGCTAAATTCCTGATTGGCTGAATTGAGCCAGCGGTACTGCGCAGAATTCAGCCAATCAGGATTTAGCGTTAGGACGCCTGAAGTCACGTCAAAAACGACGTTGTTAACGGCCCGTCACAAAACATGAGAGCTCACTTCGTTCGCGATTAGAAAGATTTCTAAATCCTAAACTCACTTCAATTCCCCCCAAAAATTAGACTTGGTATCTTCCAACATGTATCCACATGAATTTTTATAGCCAATCCGTTTCCACATTCTGAACTTACAATTCAGTTTAAAACCCAAAATGGCTACACGAAATGGAATATCTATCGCGCTACACAATTGTTATCATCTCAGTAATGGCCGGAGTCCAAAATGTGTTAAGTAGACCCCACTGTGACATTATCGTGATGTAAGGCGACCCGGTTTTTTATTGTATCCAAAGTATGTAATACTGTTCAATCGTGTGCATTTCGGACATCTTGTATGAGTCTTGTTTTACTGCATGTGCGATAGCGTACTACGAAATTAAGAATAATAAGGAGACTCCAATAACGAGAGACAAACTTAAATTTATTATCCAAACTTATCTCCATTATTATCTCAGATCCACCGTGTGATACATAACCAAAACCACGGAGAGAAAACGAAACGAGAAAGCCAATCCGCCGTCGACAATTCTCCAAGCGTGAGGATCCACGAAACAGGGACTTGTCTATTAGAGAGAGAAAAAGTAAAAGTGAGTAAATTAGACTAAATCCTAAAACTTAATCAAACTAAATGTATACATGCATTTGTTTACCCAATTACATTTTGGGTAATACCCAATTTCCGGTTTCTGAAAAGCCGTTTTACCCAAAGTGTCAGAGAAGTCTATTAACATAAACCTAAATTCCTGAAGAAAGAAAGTTGAGCTCTAAATTTCGAATTCAGAGATCTCAACACTACTGGCAGTTCCATTGCCCCTGTTTGTAAGCTAATTAAGACCTTAAAGGGGCAGAGTATGAAGTGGAAATGATTAGTTTAGTCCTTTTCGACTAAGAGATGAAGCGAAGGTCCTAACCTTCCCATGTACTATGAATATGCGTTGGGGTCATCCTACTTGCTGCCGTTCCTTCTCTTTCGCCTCATAATAATATTTGTATAGTGAAGTTTGGATATCAGCTTCAGCATAGTGGGCTTGAAATTCCGACGGCAGGATGCCCTTACGGTACGCCTCCTCAAACGCCACATATGACCTTTTTGCTTTACCAAGCAAATAGTTTTCATTGTCCTCAATCAACGCCTTGTAAAGATCCAAGTCGTTCGCCTCTTTAGCAGCACGCCGCATTTCCGACGAAGCTCTTTTGCCGTTGCGCTCGTTGATCCACTTGGTAAAGTAAACTTTTTCCGTCGGATGATGCAGGCTAGAATATTCAAAATAGTTAAGGACCTCTGCAAGCCAAGCGCTACTTCCAGCGGGTGGATATTGTTCCATCTCCAAACGTTTTGCTGGCTGTTTGTCCTCGCGGAGCGACCAGTACTCGAATAATTGCGACTCGACCACTTTTGCTTCCAACTTTGGAAAGCCATCGTTCTTCTTCGTCCCTAACCGAATGATCTCCACGAGATTTTTTCTCCACGTACAATCGACGCCAACTCCGGGATCACCCCTAACGCCGGGATCATTATTGCTGGAATCTAAACATATATAGAGAAGAGTTGCGTAGTGCCCCCAGACAAACAAGCGATTGTATTCGCTAAACATGTTTTCATCATGGTAATTTCAAGAAGTCGAAAAACTCGGCAGCAGACGTTCCTTGCGTCACGAACCGATCTAACAGCAGATCCATTAGCTTCTCTGCGTTTGTGTTCGCGTTACACCAACGAGATGCACGATCAAGGGCTTCTGCAATCACATGGACGTCATATTTCTCCAAGAGAAGTTCAATCAATGCCTTCTCATCCGGTGAATTCTCGAAGAACTGGACCAAAGCGTTCATGTTGGGGCCGTTTAGCGTCTCCAACAAGTGTCCGCCACCTTGTGCTTCCTCCAAGACTTCGATTACCGTCTTTCCTTCCGATTTCCACTTGCTCACAAGCTTATTCTCGCTCACCAGTGCCTCCTCAATGAGCTGGACTATCGCTACTGCTCCTCTCTCTTGGTTCCCTGCCTCCGCAGCTTGTACCAACCCATGCGTCGTTGCGTTACTTTGATTAGTGGCCAACCGCGGAAGGGCGCAAGTGACACAACTTTCAGAATCGAAAATTCTGCTCTTAGGTCACTACTCCATGACCGCGTTGATATTATTAATCTGGTTGGACGCCCTGGCTCTTATAATTGCGTCCAACCCTATTGATGATTCCAACGCGGTCATGGAGTAGTGACTGAAGGACAGAACTTTCGATTTTGAGTCCCAGCTCGAGATATGGCAGCACTGTTTCTGCTAGTATTATCGCGAACGAAGTGAGCTCTCATGTTTTATGACGGGCCGTTCACAGCGTCGTTTTAGACATGACTTCCGGCGGCCTAACGCTAAATTCCTGATTGGCTGAATTCTGCGCAGTACCGCTGGCTCAATTCAGCCAATCAGGAATTTAGCGACAAAGAAATGAAACGAACATAAAGATTAACATAAAAAGCGACTGGAAGAAAGCCCCCCCCCTCGTCCTTTGAGCAGAACTATTGCCTATCAATTCATAATGGAGCCTACCCCTTCCTCATCTTCCACCATCCCGCGCAAGCGTGGTCGTCCATCCAAGTATGAAAATTACCAAGAGAGGCAAACTTCCAAGCGGGAGAATAATCTGCAGCGCCAGAGACTGGTTGGCTGTAGCAGGTCGAACTTCGTTCGCCTATAGGGGTGCCCGTCGTAGCCGGACGCGCCCTACAGCTAGTACTTTTTCATTGGCTAATTTTCTATCAACAATGATGAGCGATCTTGCTCTCAGATCTTTCTTGTATCGTTCAACAGTATACTCAGCACCAACTAAACGTGTATTCACCGGTCCCCAGCCATGCCTTAACAGACTTGACTATGCTCTGCTATCGAAAGAATTCTGTGCCGCGCTGTACAGCGACTCAAATTTTTCGAGCCCAAGGGTGCTGGTGACCACTTGGCGCTTACTGTGACCTTAAGTTCTATGTCTTAGCCACACGGATACGGCTACTGGTCCTTCCCACAATATTTACTTGAGTATCCCGATGTGGTCGAGGCCGTCCGTGGAGAAGCCTAGCAAGTACTCAAAGACCTCCAACAAACTTCCAACCCCTGCAAAGTGTGGGAACAGTGGAAGAAATTTATGCGGCGAAAGCTACAGGCCCTAAATCGCAAGCTGCGCGGTCAACATACTGACGGCATTACAGCCACACAAGCTACATTGGACCAAGCAGCAAGACGATATCGTGTCGAGCGGGACACCGCTTCTCAAGACAGTTGATGATTTTCTAATTCGAAGCTGTCGTAATTTAGGAGAAATGTAAATGACTCACAAAATCGAAAATTCAAAAATAAATGCAGCAGTAGATATGCTGATCGAATCAGATAGTGACCTATCAAATATTCTAGGAAAAGAAGGCCTGTTTAAACAATTAAGCAAATGTATACTAGAGCGTTCTTTAGCTTTTCATGCCGCTTTGAACGCGTACCGCGATTGTATGAACCGATCTCGTTGCTTAAATCAAGACTCAGCCTTCGATTTTCAAGTCCAGAATGCCGAGGCTTCCTCTAGGTACTTCTTCCGTCCACTTAACCCTTCACTTAGGTAAATTAGTATAGAGGAAGTTCGAACTTCGGATGTCGAAATCTCTCGAAACCCAGCAGACATATCAGCGCGCTTTCGAACCCATTAGGGTGGTATCATGGGTGACGTTGCAGGTCTCGTTGGACCTGTGGAGAAGCGTGCCCAAAATTTGGCACACTTCTGGTCAAGTTTTGTCAAGGCATTTGGTCTAATTTCGGATTGGTTTAAACAAGGGGGGCTTTTCAGCCTATCAGACTCAAGAAGTGTCAAGAACGCAAGTTTTGGTGAGTCACCCGACTTTGGGTATTTTACATATTTGTGTGGGGGTACATTTAGGGACTATAGGGTAGTAGTATTTTAGTTGTGGTTTTACCTTTTAGGACAGAGGTTATACATTTAAGTAAGGAAATCTTTTAGCTTTCGGATAAGTGGCTGAAACCTCTTCTGGTCTTGGTTCAACCACAGCTAGGGGTTGCCGTTCTTCCCTTTCCGTACACTAGTAGCCTCCGCCCGCCGAGGAGTGTTTGGGGGCAGAGGGTCGAATTATCCCCTCTCGCCCATTATACCCGGTATGGACGCGCCGCACGCGCACTTTGGCCCACCGGAAGTCCCTCGACGGGAGTACGATTTGGCGATCTCAACACCTCAACTCAAGTACGTTTGGAACGTGCTATTCACTGGATTGGTCTTGGCGTGGAGATATCGTTTGTGGAGTTTCACGAGCATATTGGGTCTTTACGCGGACATATTGGCTTGTTTTAATATTGGTTGGAAACTAGACCGGTTTTGGTCTTATTTCGTATTGGTCAGGGGCTAGACCGGAACGGTCGGTCTACCCTCTATTATTTCGTATTGGTCAGGTGTTGATCGTTTGGACGATCGACCTATTGGAAGTTATCTCTTGGAAGTGTTTTTGGTCTGTTTGTGTCTGGGGTGAAGAGTTCCGCCCCAGAGATACCTACCCAGATCGGTCTTCTATATTCAAGACCGCTTCTATCCAATCTGCGATCCCGATCCACCGAGTGTGTAACTAGCCCATTCCATCGGGTTCACAAGGTGAGATGGACACTAAACAATCGGACCAAGTGGTTTCTGATGACGACCGGTCGTCTGCTTGCAGCGGACGATCGGACCAGATCTCGAGTGGTGGTCCGCGGAGTACCCTCTCCGAAAGTTGGAAGGCTGCGCGATGGTGGTAGTCAGGTTATCGCTGCTAATGTTTTCGATTTCGAACTTGACACCACCACAATGGTGCGCGTGCCCGGATCACTTGGTGATCGTGGATATAACCGTGCTGATATTCCATCAAAAATTGGATTCGAAGATTTGAATGATTTGAATATGGAGTCGTTCTGGAGAGGATGTAAGGAAAGGCTATCGCCTTACGTTCTCGTTGTTGATAAAGATGGCGATGTCCGATCTGGCCTGGCGGAGGACCAGATCGGGATTAATAAGTTTTTTCCTCCCCAAAAGGCTCCCACCGGAGCCGATCGGGACTATAGCAGGTCTTGCTATAGTTCCGGAAAGGATCAGGACCTTGGTCCTGATCCTATGTGTATGAATGAAAAAATTGATGGAAAACTAAAAGATGAAAATTACTTGGAGGCTGACTGGAACGATCCGGTCTACCTCCCTAAAGTCCCCAAGGTACCCAAGGTACCCAGAAAAGGGCTGGGAATGCCACCCGACGAAGACGACTTCGAAGAAAAGTCGAAGGTCGGGGACGAGGCTATCACCGAACAAGACCTGGACAAGATGTATTATGTTTTTGAATTGAAGCGATTTGTTCGCCAAAACCAGGTCTTTCGGGTGTTGGACCTCCATATCCTCGACCGTCTTCTCGGTCCCACTACCGAGCCGATCCAGAGTGATCGACCATTACTGCTCGTCAAGAATTTGGTGGCGATGTTGGCGGAGGTTGGCATTAAAATGCAGAACCCCGCCGGTGTCAATAAATTGTTTGAATTTGATGCTTGGAGACTGGAGGCGTCGATGTCGGACCTCCACGACCGTTTGGTGCCACTGGTGGGGGCGGTTCGCCGCCCAACTCCCACCACGGCAATGAAGGTCGCCGAAGCCTCCACAGAGCTTGTTGACATTGGTTCCGATGATGAATCGATCTACCAGTCTCCACCGGCTTCTAACAGCTTATCAGAGTTGGATACCGGTTTCGAGCGGATGACCATGGGGGTGGACCATGCCCGGTCTGAACAAAAAAGGGACATGCGGCAGCAAGGGGCTGCTTGCCAGTCGGGGCTACAGCAAGCCCCACAGTCTTCAGTTACGCAAAAGGAGGGTATCAACACGTTGCCCATGACGCCAGCCAACGTCCAAGCCTTGTTTGAGACGATGATGCAACGTTTCATGGAAGAACGGGTTAGACCACCTATGCGCCCACATATCCAAGACCGGTCTACCTGTCAAGGTGTCAATGTTTGCGGTGGATATGGAACTGGTAACATCTATGGATAAGCCTATTAGAAGTGATAAACCAACCGGCAAGGGAAGGCGCAAGCCGCAACCGGCAAGACCGCGTAGACCAAGCAAGACAAGTGACTGTGATATGGAGTCGGTCGGCGGTCTTGACGACCATGGTGGGTCAGATGGTACAGGCGCAGGCAAGGTGCGCAAGGCTAGCCTAGCCTCCACTACTGCCTACGACTTTGGATCTGCTGCGATTCCGCGCATCCGTATCGCCGCGACGACCGACCTCAAGGACTTCACCGGCAAGGATGCTGATGAAGACCAGACCCGGTCTTGGTTCAGTCGGGTCAAGTCTGCGTTCCTGCGAGACCAGACCCCAAAAAGCGAACGTTGTTTAATCTTCCGGGATTTTTTAAAAGGACCGGCTGCGAACTGGATTCAACAGTTGGGTCGGGGCGTCCGGTCTGACTGGGACCTGTTATGTGCGGAGTTTGAAGGTCAATATTGTAACTCCGGATTTTCAAGCGCCCGTAAGTACCACCATATGCAGAAGCGGGCCGACGAAACACCGATCGAGTATTTGCATCGGTTGAACGTGGCTGCACTTCGCGCCGGTATAACAATCAAAGAGAATAACCCGCCGAACGGTGCCGCCTTAGAACATGTGGGTCACTATATTAGTACCCTTGACGATCAAGAACTGGCGGACCAGCTTACTCTACTGCGTCTTAAGGATGCGGGCGAAGTCTAACAGACCCTGCGGACGTTACAACAGTCGCGTAGTATGAGAGCGAAGACCGCTGGTGGATCAGGTCGCTATCGTTCCAAGACCCAGACCGATCCGGTCAAGAGACCTTGGACCAGACCGACCCGAGCGGTCAAGGCAATTGTAGCTGATGACAGCACGGGGTCAGAAGGGGAAAGTGGAAGTCCATCCATCCAGGAGTCATCGGATGAAGACCAGTATCGTTACGTCTATGTTGCGGGACCTGCCCCGAAGACCAAGTCGAAGTCCGACCAGGTGGACCGGAAGGGAAGGAACGGAAGCAAGTTCGATCCAGATCGACCTCGTCAGAAGTTCTCCCACTGTGAGTCGAGCAAACATGATGGTCCAAACTGCTGGAAGAAGATGGTGTGCAAGAAGTGCGAGAGACGCGGCCACCCGACGGACCACTGCCTCTTCGTATGCAAGTCATGTGGAGATATCCACGAGGCCGGCCACTGCAAGATCGAAGATTTTTTTTAACATGATGCGAAAGTGGTACGTTCCGGACAAGCACGCGGGGATGCTGCCGCCGGACGCAAAAAAGATGTTAAACTAGAACGCTCGCCAGGTTGGAATCTGGATCGAACCGAGCGCTCTACGGTTCACATCTGTGAATATGTCGGCAAGGAGGATAAGACCGACAATACACGTTCTATTCCAAATTGCGTCTACCGAGACCATCCGGTCTACAGTATGAAGACCGATGAGTACTCCCGGACTAAGGTGGTTATGAAGTTGGACTTGCTGCCTGGAGAATCCCGCGGATACTGGAAGTATCACGCGCCTGATAAATGGTTCAAGCAGGCGAAAGCCTGTGTCAAGATTAATAACCAGAAGGCGACGATGTTGTTCGACTCTGGAGCTGAAGTATCGATAATCGACTCCGCCTTTGCTCGTAAGGTCGGATGTCGTATAGACGATACCAAGACACAAGAATGCGTCGGGAGCGGCGAAAACTCTTATATGACCGAAGGAAGAACGCGTGTGAAAATTACTTTGTCGGGATCGCTTGTCTACTTTTTCAGCGCTTGGGTTGGCAAGTTGGCTGGTCAAGACGCTTTACTAGGAATGGATTTAATGGTCCCAGCTGGTATTCGCCTAGACCTGTCACATGGAGTGCTTACGCTCCCGGATGAGGTCCAGGTCCAGTTGGCTGGTCGAAGACCTCTGTATGGTTCGTATACCGATCTGGTCCGGTGGGACCAAGACCTCACTATCCCAGTTGGTCGGTCTGCCGATACCCCGGTTGAGAAAGGTTTTCGTTCGAGGAAGTTGTGGTTGACCAGGGGAGATCGGTGGGTCTCGACCTTCGTAAAGAGTGCTGGTCGACGTGATTTTGTCCGTGTTACCAATATCGGTAACAAGCTGCTGACACTGGACAATAACACTATTGTCGGCATGTGGTTAGCAGACGGGAAGGTACCAAGGAAGATGGGGTTCGTCTCGATTGGGTCCAGGCGGTATGTAGAGTGGCAAAACCTGGCGTACCAATCGACCACCGATCTTATCAGCGATGGTGGGTCGGTGGAAGAGGATACCTCACCTTTAGTGGAAAGACCAAGTTATGTCACCCCAAAAAAGATGTTGGTCCGAAGAAAGGCGCCGCAGTCACCAGGAACGGTGGACCATCAAGTAGACTAGCCAAGGTTAGTCAACGTGGTGTCAGCACAAGACCAGGCGACAACGGAGCAAGAAACGGAACAAGGGGAACATGAAGTTGCTAGGTCGGACCATGACGGTATTCCTAATCAGACCGATATCATTGAAGGACAGCCCGTTGATCAATACCAGGGTCGTTCAGCCGGTCCAGATGGTCTAGGTGATATCACCCCAGAAGATGAACAAGTCTGTATACATGAAGGCGGGGAACAGTATATTCAGGAGCTGGAAAGCCAAATGGCAGTCCTCCCTGAAGTGTCTGCCGACTCTCCCGAAGTTACAATGGATGATTTACAAGTGGGTGATCAAGACCTTAACAGTCCAGACCAGATCGAGCAGTTGAAGAATATCATATGGAAGAAAAGACATCTGCTGATCGGAAAGGGCAACTCCTTACCACCTGCAGCCCGTGGTGCGATTTGCGATATTGACGTTGGAGATGCCAAGCCGATTTCCCAGCGGTGTCGACGCGTGGCGCCACAGTACCGTGAAAAGCTTTCTGATCTCATTAAAGGACTGTCGGCTACCAAGATTATTAGACCGTCGATCTCGCCATGGGCCTCGCCGTTCGTAATTGTTATCAAGAAGAACGGCGTCGAAATTAGGTTGTGCATCGACTATCGGCTGGTAAATCAGTTGACTAAACTTATGGTGTACCCGATGCCGCTGATTAATGATTTGTTGGAAGACCTGGACAAGACATTGTGGTATTGTTCGCTGGACATGGCAAGTGGATTTTGGGTGGTCTCGATGACTGATCGAGCCCGTGAGATTTCCGCATTTGTGACACCTTGGTCTTTTCGAGTGGAACCGTATGCCGTTCGGTATGAAGAACGAACCCCAGATCTATCAAAGGTTGATAGACAACGCACTGTACGGACACTTCAAAATCAAGACCGATCGGGACCCTGCCGAAAGTAATGATGTGTTTACAGAGGGTGAACCCGATCGGGAAAGAAGACCGTCCGTTCTAGGGAGGCGGTCGTAAATCGACGACATTCTGATACCTGCCTCGTCATGGAAAGATCTGTGCGAGAAGGGTGAACGATTGTTGGAGACATGAGACCGCTGGAACCTATCTATCAGCGCCGTGAAAAGTTTTTGGGGTATGTCCAAGGTCGCCTATTTAGGCCATATGGTCTCGAACAATGGTCTAGAGGCTAATACTAAGGACCTGGATTCGTTAAGCAACCTCCCGTTTCCCAAGTCTCTGAAGGCAATGCAGTCCTTCCTAGGAAGTTTAAACTACTACAGCCGCTTCATCGAAGATTTTGCTATCTACGCGGCTGTGTTGTATGAGCTCCGGGAAGTGGACTACCCTATGTTGCGCGAAGAATACCTGGCAACTTTACATGGGGGCGCCGACTCTGGTCTTGCTGCAGATTGTGCGCAAGTGGAGGCCGAAGACCATATGAAGCGTGCAAAGTTTGATTTTGGTATGTTGAAGGCTAAGATGGTGACGGCACCGATTTTGAAGCATTTCGATCCCGAAAAGGTCCCGAACATTATTGTATATGCTAGTCAGTGGGCCATTTCGGCCACTCTAGTACAAGATCATGATGGTGTGTAAGGCTCCGGTCACGTTCACGATCAGAACGCTGAAGCAAAATGTAGTGAACTATGGAATTGTCAAGAAAGAAGTTCTGGCGTTGCTACGAATTCTGGATGTGTGTTACAACTTGCTGGTCGGCCGACCTATAAAGGTCCTGTCAAGGCGGTCTACTTTGGCCTGGCTATTATCAGCCAATGGGATGGACGGACGTCTAGGCAGATGGTCGGCGGTCTTGTCGCAGTGGACTCTCGAGGTCGTTAAGTGCACCAGGGGCTAGGAAGAGATATTGGGCACATTAGCTGCCAGTATCACCCCTCGTTCTGAAGTGGACGAGGCATTGATAGCGATTGACCCGAGGAAGCAACCTCGGTAGTCAGTTTCGAGACCGCCACCGACCATCGACCATGATGAAGAGCTCTTGGTCTTAAGTTTTGACGGATCAGCAAGCGTGAAGAAGAAGGTCGGCGCCTATAGTGCCATACTGTGGAAGTTGACACAATGGTCTATAGTTGCAGCCGCTGCCGATTTCACGACGGATATTACTGTTAACGAGGCGTAGTACCGAGGTCTACTTCTATGTCTGGACCTGCTGTCGTCGCAAGAGAAGGGGCGATTTATCATATGTGGTGACTCCAACCTAGTGATCAGGAAGATCACCGGAGAGATCGACTGCAAGGCTCCACGGCTGAGGTCGTTAAATGATCGGGTAATGAAGGCATTGAAAGACCATCCCAACCACGAGCTGTTGCACGTGAAACGGGACTGGAACAGAAGCGCCGACTACCTCGCGACCAAAGCCATGCGAGACCAGAACGGGGCTACGATCACCGAGGAGGCCGTTCTTGATGAATTGATGAATATAAACAGGCTCCCCGAGGTGATCGGACCCAAGAACGCTCCGGACCAGGTGCATGTGATGGTCGCGACTAGACCGAAAGCTCGGAAGTCCCACCAACCGTTACCAAAGGAACGGTTGAGTGAATCTGTTGTGCAACGACTAAGGGCAGAACGGATCCTCAAGGCGCAGGACGAAGAAGAATGGATTGTGAATTTGAAGACCTACCTGCGCGGTGAATTGTCTAAGTTGACGAATGGTCAAGCAAAAGAATGTGCCAAGATCGCAGATAGTTACGAAGTGGATGAGGATGGTTTACTATATTACTGCCGCGATGCCGACCAAGACAGTGCGGACCGGGACCGATTGGCGAAATTGGTGATACCTGAGTTGCTGCAGCCGGATGTCCTCCATCACTACCATGTGAGTCTAGAAGGGGGACATCAGGGCATAGGCAGAACGTATCACAAGATCAGGTCCCACTTTCACTGGAGAGGTCTTTTCCGAAGTGTACAGAAATATGTGGGTTGTTGTACGGATTGCGAGACCGGAAAGGGTAGACCGGTAATCAAGGGGGAGATCGCCCGGAAATATCGAAGCTACCTACCCTTTCCAGGTCATAGCGATGGACCACATACCGTCGCTGCCTAAATAAACATATGGCAATACTGAGTTGTTGATATGGGTAGACCTGTTCACCGGTCTAGTTATTGCGAAGGCAAGTGCGTCCCGGTCTGCCGAGCAGATCACCAAAAGTTACGAAGAATGCGTGTTCCGAAGGTTCGGCGCCAGCGAGGTCATCAGAAACGACCGAGAACCCGGTTTCATGGCCGAGGTGTTCCGGTCGTTTAACAATATGCTGGACCAGAAACAGAGCGCGACGATGGCATATAGTCCGCAAGCGAATGGATCGGCAGAACTTATGGTACAAACTATTACAAGAGAAATCAAGATGTACGTTGCGGATCCAAACCAGCGCGATTGGGACGAATACGCAGAAAGGCTGGTGTTTGCACTCAACTCGTCGACCGATCGGGTCCGAGGAGAAACGCCTTTTTATCTTGCGTATGGATGGGACCCCCGGTCCACTCTTGAAGCCGCGATACCTATTGGCTGCACTCGGACCCGCGATCGTGATGCTCGACGTTGGCGCATGCAGGTCCAGAAACATTACCAGCATGCAAGAGAAATTGTCAACGAAAAGTTACGTCAATCTACACAAGACCGGGCAGACCGGAACAACGACCAGGTCCAACCCCACGGTATAGAACCAGGGGCGAGGGTATGGTTGAACCTAGACTGAGTGAAGGAGGGCTATGCTAAGTAGCTGGCTCACATGTGGCACGGTCCTTTCCGTGTTGCCGAGCTGATTGGTGAACACGCTGCCCGTCTAGTAACAACCGGCACGGACTACAAGGTCTTCCCGATCGTACATGTGTCCAAGTTAAAACTGGTCCGAGAATTTCCTGATCGTCCCAAAATGCCCTGTCTAGTAGACGAGGCAGAACGGTTTGACTTCGATGAAGCATTACTGCCGGAGGACAGTTGGGAACGACCGCTGGAGAAGGACGAATTTGAAGTGGAAAATGTCTTAGATGTCCGATCGGTCAAGAAGACCAGGTTCGGCCGGACCCACCGAGAATATCTGGTCCAATGGAAGGACCATGATGAAACAACTTGGATCGATGAGTCCGACCTGAACTGTGGAGCACTACTACGAGAATTCGAGCGGGACCGAGTCAGTCGGAACCGTTTCGCAGTGATGCAGACCCATGAAGAACAAGACCAAGACATGCAGTAGCATCGGTCTTCCCGACCGGTGTGAAGAGGTGGAAGGTCTTGTGTCTTGTGTATTGTGTATTGTGAATATGTGACGAATTGGAATAGTGGAGTGACGAACGTGGATTGTTTTTTCGCGATGTAAGTGGAACGGTTGGTGATAACGTGTCTAGTGCAACTCTGGAGAAAGTGGTGGAATTAGCTCAAGTGATTTGATGACCTAACATGTGAAAAAGAACGATGATATATATTAAGTGTTATCTGGTCGACTACTTACGACCTCACTCGCCATCACCCCACAGATGGCCGACAGTCAACGACGGATGCTTTTCAACTTGGTCCTGGTACTGGTTACGCCAAGGTTCTTTTGGTCTAGTTGGACCAAAGCATCCTTGAGGTCCAAGACCGGTGTAATGCACCCAAGACCGGGGTACCATGTGCCACCGTCAGCCAGCAGCCGGGTCTTCTCGACACAACGCCGCGGCATATGAAGTACAACTGGATATAAGAACACTCGACGTCGCACTCGTGGGCCAGCATCCCGTCCAAAACATATTGGAACAGGGACTGCCAGGCCTCACCCGCTCTGATCCGACGCCGCTTGCTCTTGTTCTGGATGGTCGCCAAGCCAGGGTCTTGCCGAACTCGTTCCGGGGGAAGCACCAGACAGTGGGATGCCTCCCAGATGGCTTGAGCGTGAGTCTTGTTAAAATATTTCACCCGACTCATGAAAGCATTGGTCCACGGAGTCGAGTGGAAGATGAACCCCAGCTTGGGATGCTCGAAAATCTTCCACGGCTCGTCAGCGTACAAGCAGGAGATCTGTGCCGACGTGATCAAGTCCGGCCGCCATTCCGACGCGGCAGGAATTTTCTTCGCCGGCGGGAAACGCCAATGGTCTGGACGAGAGAAAGACCGGGCCAGGAGCTGCATGGTCAGGGTGGACCGGCGTAAACAACCGATCTGCCCTGGCGACCACGGCAAAGCATCCTCACGCGTTCGTGGCGGAAGGGAAGATTGTCGATCGCCACGTTGGCCAACAAAGCATCTTTGTGGAGCTTGGACGTCCCAGGCAAGACCGTAGGTGTTGACTTTGTCGACGCATGAGGTGGTGGAACGCCACCATGCGGGCCGGTCTTCTTGGTCTGATCCGAATTCGATGCAACTTGAACAAAACTTTCATGTGGACTTGTTCGCGACTTGGTTGGGATGGGGACAGCAAACTCCGAATCACCGGAGTCTTCTCCGGAGTCATCCCAGGACGAGACCTCTGAATACTTGGCACGTTCAGCACCGGCGGTCGAGGGCGCTTGATTTTTGGAGATGTTACTGTCGTCATCCTCGTCCAAGCTTGGGCTCACGAGGGGCGCCTGTATCTTGGCTCGCTTACGAGGCACCGCACGCTTCCCTTCGAGTTCAGGGTCGCGCGCTATGCCCCGCGCCCTAGAGCTACCCGGCGCGTCCGCGCGCTTCTGTGATTTGTGTGCAATTTCGGGCTGGAGAATTTCGGCCAATGAACGGCCTTGGTCTTGGTCCCGGTGTAGGTCCACCAAGGCGGCCGACGCAGACCGGTCTACGCTGGAGGCAGCAACCGGATGCCGACGAGGACGAAACAGGTCAACCAAGCGCTGATGACATTCTTTTAATACCGCCCGACGACCGTTCGCTGCCTGCGTCCAATCTTTCGACTTTCGTTCACAAGACCGGACCTCCTCGGTCTGGTCTTGAATCGAGATTCGGAGCTCGGTGAGACGCCTCTCGAGGTCGTCGCTTTGAATGCTCAACGTGGTCTGGTCAAGCAGGTCTTCTGCTTGATGCTGTTGGACCAGCACAAGCTGCTCCCGAAGATGAAGCTGATGATCCTCCAAGCGGGTCAACCTATTGCGCGCGTTTATTCGTCCGGTCAAAATCTGACGCAGCTGGAGATCATGCGTGTTCGACTGCCGATCGGCGGCAAGCAGGGCATTGATCGCCTTGCTGATGCCAGGAGGTATACGGGCTGGAGGTATACGGGCTGCAAGAATTTTCTGGTAATTTAATTGATTTATGTCCAGTAGGAGCTTTAACTTCAAAACCTTATAGCTTTAAAGCTCGTTCTTGGGAATTAAAAAAAGAAGGTAGACAAATGAAGGTTAGAACAGGTCCAAGGTGAAGACCGGACATGCATGCTTACGTTGTGTCGCCTGTTGAGCAATCTGCTCCTGGAGACGTGCGATCTCTTCAAGTGCGTCTTGCAACTGCGCGTCGGTCCCGGTCTGATGCCCTGCCGATGTCTGAGGTGCAGTAGAACGATGGGAGCTGCCAGACCGGACCGACCGGACGGGAGAAGTGACATGCGATGACGTGGTATGCGAGGTGCCTACAAGAACGGTCGTTAAGGAAA
>CM047590.1:4147367-4166581 GCA_026184515.1 Peronosclerospora sorghi
TTCCATGCTCCCACAAAGGAAGCATCTCAGCGGCCCACGCCGCTGCAGCATAGCCAAGACCTCTGTCTCGAAGCTCTGTGAAAAAGAGTCCTAATGACTCTTTGCGGGAGGTTTCTCCTCCGCTTCGACCTGACTCAGGTCCAAGGGTTCGCGACCCACCTTAGAGGAACGGAAGTTCCTCTCGGCCTTGAACGCCATCTTGAATGCCTCTTACAGGGATTCGGGTCGGCATCGGAACAATTCCGAACGTGCTGGCCCTTCTCTCAGGCCTCCCATGAAGACGGGGATGGACACATCGTCCGAATACGCTTTCGCGTACATCCCTGCCAACAGGGTCTTAAGCTCCTGGATATAAACCTCCAAGTCCTTAGTGCCTTGACGGCACCACAGGAACGCCAGTTGATTCTGGAAAACCAGATCAGGCGTTGCGTACATGTCCATAAGCTTCTGCTTAAGGACCTTCCATGTTGGAAACACGTCCTTGACTGATTCCGAGCATGTAAACGCCCATGTACGGGCTTTGCCCGTAAGATGGGTCAATGCAAGTCCCACTTGCAAGTGATCAGCGGTCATGTTCGCTGTGGCGAAGGCCGTTTCGACCTCTCGCAACCAAACATAAAGGTTGTCACCCTTCTCTCCGGTGAACTCCTTTATCTTAAACGATAATGGAGGGCGCACCCCCGTGGAATGACCTCCACCACAACTCGCCTCATGAGCGATGAGGGCATTCACCCTTTCCTTTACGGCCTCAAGGCCTTGCTCCACTAGGAGCTTCATACTTTCTACCCCCGTTAAGGGTAACAGCCTTTTAAAGGCTTCCTTTTGGACGAGGGTCAAACTATCCCAATCGTCCTGATTCATCCTTTGCAGAGGATGTCTAGTCTACCAACACAGGTGTTGGATTGACTACAAGTGCTACCAGATGTAGCCTGTGCGTATACGCACGGTGCGACTAGCGCACAGAGGAAGCCTTTCCTTAAAGCGGCGTTCGCCGCTACTTAGCCGATATGCCCTTATTAAGGGCTTAGTAGGAGAGAGCTCTCCTACTCGGGGCCAAGATTCCCGGGTTTGTTTACTCTAGCCTGTACTAGTGCCTTAACGGCAAGGCTCCCTTACAAAGGGTGTAGCTAAGGGGAGGGCTCCCCTTACGCTACGTCACTCACTACACGCACGACCGGTCGAGGTCGTGCGTCTGTACTACGGAGTGGAAAGTAAACTGAATATATATTTAATACGTAATTATTTAAACTAATATAAACTATATGTAACACTAAGTAGAATATTCCTAATTCATTCCTAGCTAAAATGTAGTGTACACACCTGTGTACTGACACGTGGATGGCTGACACCACCACACCAAGGGCCCATGCCCTGATTGGTTAAAATAACCAAAGGTTCGAAACCTTTCAACCCGGCCAATACTGGCCTCAACCGTGGTGTACCAATGTACACCAACACTCAGTGTTACCCGAATGTAACCCCGTTACAATCAAGGGCTTAGTAGGAGAGAGCTCTCCTACTCGGGGCCAAGATTCCCGGGTTAGTTTACTGTAGCCTTTGCTAGTGCCTTAACGCCAAGGCTCCCTTACAAAGGGTGTAGCTAAGGGGAGGGCTCCCCTTACGCTACGGCACACACTACACGCACGACCGGTCGAGGTCGTGCGTCTGTAAGAAAGAGTGAAAAGTAAACTGAATATATTTAATATGTAATTATTTAAACTAATATAAACTATATGTAACACTAAGTAAATTATTCCTAATTCGTACCTAGCTAAAATGTAGTGTACACACCTGTGTACTGACACGTGGATGGCTGACACACCACCACACCAAGGGCCCATGCCCTGATTGGTTAAAATAACCAAAGGTTCGAAACCTTTCAACCCGGCCAATACTGGCCTCAACCGTGGTGTACTCATGTACACCAACACTCAGTGTTACCCGAATGTAACCCCGTTACATGCAAGGTTGACAGGAAATCTGTGACGGGTGAATTAATTACGATGGATGGTATAATGTTATACTGGATGTGCAAGCGCCAAGGATGCGTTTCACTATCGTCGATGGAGGGGGAGTTTTATGCGGCCTCTCAAGTGGAGTGCGAGGTGTTTGGAGTGTTCGAGTTGCTGTCGGAGATTGTATTAAAGATGAAGTTACCGATGATTCTCTATTCGGACAACCAAGCAGCGATCAAGTTCTTAGAAGGAGAAAACAAATCAGCCAAGAAGAAGCATGTGGACAGGCTTATCAAGTTTCTGGTTTCAAAGCAGATGGAAGGACGTGTTGAAGTGCGTTTCAAGGGAACCAATGAAATGATTGCAGACATGTTTACGAAGACGCTGGCGACACCAAGGTTCGAACACATGAGAACCAAGATTGGATTGTCGGAACACTGAGTGGAACCTGCTTTCGAAGTGCGCCGATGAGAAGGAGTGTTGGAATTTGAAGATGTGCCAAGGCGTTATGTTACTCCAAGGATGGTGCATCAGCGCAAAAGTGCCGAAAATAGGTGTACACAAATTTTATAGTTTGTGACGGACTATAATTTAGTCTAATCAAAATATATCACTTACATTTTCTTTCCTTTATTAACTGACGTTAATTTAGCGCACTTCTGCGCGCATTATTACTTTGACCTGTGGAGTTGTTGTGTACCAAGTATTAGTGAAGTAGATATGAGTGGAGTTTTCGATTGTTTTGGCATAGGCTCTGATTAATTGATCACGCATATTCACGTGAAAACTATACATTCAGGGCAAGTGAAGCATACACAGCTGTGTTACGACTGCGTTATGGCAAAAGGTACGAATACGCAACATGTACCAATAGTTACGAACGGCGAGTTCATCCGATGAGCTAAGGGCAACTATCCTACACTTTTTTGAACGCAATGTATGTGAATCACCTCTTGTCGCCAAATGTAGGGACGAAACGTATGTGCATAGTACACGTAGCCTGAACAGCTCGCTGGAATTTTCTTGTAAAGTATACGCGAAAAGTAATATCCTTTCCTAAATGATAAATTCAAATCAAAAGATAAGGTTCAACTCTGTCGCGGTTTGTATAAAATGTAATAGGTATCCACTCTTATAAAATATAAAATATATTAGGCCGCTGGACGACAAGTGATTAACTTATTCTAAAAGGAATACTATGAGATAAATCTCTGTAGACCTCCTGCTACATGTACTATAAATGTGATTATAACCTATTATGATCCCTTTACTTTACCAGCGCTTCAAGGTGATACATTTCCTGCTACTGGATCCCAAAGCGACAGGGGCGTGTTCCATCGATAGCGTAGTATTAGTATTAAGAACACCAGTTTACTAGAAAGGCCAGCTGCAATAATTAGCTGCGGTTTCGTCTGATTACAATCGTACCAATGCTCCTCCCAACGGAGCGTGCACGCTCTACCTAAACCGAACGCCGTTGGTAAAACCCAAGCCATCGTTGCTATTCCTTGTCCCTTGGATGCAAGGGGATGCCGTTCCCACGCTACGTAGTCAACGGATGGAAACAGCTGCCGATCCCACCCTCGTATTACATTTGCAATCATAAGATGGAAAAGGAGCAGTGTCTTTGAACGACGGCTTCATGTGAAGATAGCCTACTCACTCATCATGTCCCGTCACTACCAAAGGCTCATTATATCGAGGCAGGAAGGTGGAATCGATTCAGTGAGAACCAGAACTTTCCACCCTCCCGACCAGAGACAAGCCTCCAATCCGTTCACTGATCTCCTCTTATTCGGTGACATTTATTTAGTCCTGAAACGTCCCCGCCATCAATCGCATCGTAGCGCGCCATGACCGAAGCGAGCGACTTCCTCCTACACGTTCGTCAGCGGTTGGATGCGCTCACGTATGACGACCACTCGCAGTACCTGCTCAGTTCCCTCCAGGCATCAGCTTACATCATGTCGACGTCGCATGTCTCATGTCAAGTCTCCAATGTCATCACCACAAGTCTCCGGCGTCCAGGATGTTATACGTCAGGGCTCCGTATTCTAGGATTTACGGCGTTTTATCTACGCTTTCTGCTCTTATTAGGCACGGGGTGGTTCCTCGCCATGCTTGGGATCTTTGCGTTTCTTTATGTTTTACCCGCTGCGGAGGAAGACATTGTGGTTACAACTACGGCCCAAGTGATATTCCTATTGAGCATTTACTTTCTAGGGGGCGCGATGGGCTCACTACTCTCTGGAGTCTGTGCGGACTATTACGGTCGACGACCTGTGATTTTATGTGCCTTGGGATTCTGGATCCTTGTGAACGCCTTAACAGCCACTGCATTTAATTATACGTCATTTATGCTCTTGCGCCTCTTGTCAGGCATGGGGATTGGGGCCCAATTTGCTTTATTCACTATTCTTGCGATAGAGTACACCCCAACACGAATACGGGGTCGGATTACGGGGTTAACGCTCTCTATCGCTGGTTTTGGGGTTGTGGGAGGTGTTGGATACGGTCAATTAGCGATTACTGTCTTAGGGAAAGGTGCCGTGGGGTGGAGAGTGACATATGGCGTCTTAAGTGTCGCGGCCATCCTTTTCATGACCGTCTTGTACTTGACATTGGAAGAATCCCCGAAATATTTAGCGAGCGTGGGACGGACCGATGAAGCGCTTTGTATTTTAGAGAAAATGGAAACGGCCCATGGGATTAATCGGCAAGCACGCGTGACGGTCCCCACGAGTTTATACGAACCGCCAGCGACTCAACGTCCTCAACTGAGTTATGATTGCTACCTAGAGAGTAGTATTGACTCAGATGTCGATGACACGATGGTCAAACGACAACGAAAAAAAACGCAACCTCTTGAGGACCCCATCTGGACCCATCTTCGTCCCACTCTAAAGTCGACACAGTCTGGCGGCCTCACTGCCAACGACTCGCACGAGCCGACGCAAGGTACTGACATAGGTTCACACGAATCAGGACCACGTGATGGTTTCTTTCGAGCCCTCACGCGTCGTGTCTGTGTGCTCTTTACCGGCAAGCGCGCGCTGCAGACGCTCTCTATTTGGTTCTTTTGGTTTCTCGAGTTAATGAATTTAAGTGCCTCCATTGTCATGGTGCTCCTCATGGCCCGGAGGTTTGTGACTGTAAACCATCTGGAATCCACTTTGACTATGGGCGATCAACTGTTTTGGTCCGCCATGACGATTCCAGGTTTCTTCCTCGCTGCGCTCATGGTCGAAACAATAGGTCGACGGGGCACGTTAGCGTTCTTTGTCTCGAGTGGCGCGCTCCTGATGCTCGTGGCGGCGTGGGTTCTGGAACAAGAAGGCACGTGGGTGAGCTTTTCGCTCCTTTTAGGCACGTTGACGTTAGTTTCGGGTGGACTCTTTGGGGTTTTAATCCTCTTTACCGCGGAACAATTTCCACTGTTAACACGAGCACTAGGCCTCTCCTGTGCGGCCGCATGGGGGCATGTAGGCATGTTTGCAGGTGTCTACCTCGTGCTTCGACGAGTGCTACTCGATAAAGCCTGGACGTGGCACGAGGAACGCATGCTGCTTGCGACTTGTGGCACGTTGTCCCTTGGGCTCCTTCCCGTGATATTACTCATGGGACCAGAGACGCGAGCACGAGATATCGACATTTCGTGGTTCGAGAGTGAGAAGAAACTCCAGCCACTCGCCACGGACGGATGCGACGACGCCGATGCGCGATTTCGCAATGAAACGGAGCGAGAAAAAAGAAACGATAAAATCGATGCCGGCGGCCAGAAACAGAAGAAAACGCAGCGTGAGTCTTTACATTCGCCTCTATGTCCCGAGTCCATTGACGTGTTAGAGCTAGCGACACCATCCAGTGACTCACCCACGGCGTCGGCGGTTGTAAGTTTCTGGGGGACGCATTCAATGCGGTTTGGCTCAAAAATGAAGCGTTCCATGAACGCAGTGGGCCCAACGATGGCGAGTGCTCGACAAGGAGGGTATGACACAAGTTTGACGGACTTGAAACAAAGGATAGGGGACTGTTTCAACGGTTGCAATGCATCTATTCCACCACAAATGGATGACCTCGACCAGCTGGATCACATGGTTTTGGAGAATGAATGGTATCAGCAACAGTCTACGAGGAAGGACGCGCTGGCGATGACGAAGCCAGCGCGACGACAATCTGTCGAGTCCACAATGTTAGTAGAATCGCGCCCTTCGTCGTTCAGTTTACGATCTGAATCGGCCCATGACTTTCGAGAACATGGCTTTTCATCGGATATTTTCCAACCTCTTGAAACGAGCAGCAATTCGGAGCGCTATACGATCGATGTCGAAGTGTTTGACACGATTACGAGTATTTCTACGCCAGTGTTAGGAGATGAACATTAAGGAGCACAAAAGTGTCGTGGTGCTGCCAACGGAGTGTCAAGACGAGAGTTTTGGTAAAAACGACCTCATGAGGATTAGATTTGGGCTGGTTTTACGGCACCACCCTTCGCTTGTATGGAGAGCTACGTGTTCAATAATCAGTTATGAGCAATAAGTGTATAAAGTATGAACTCATAGATCATTTAAACCGGGAGTATACATTATACATAACAATTGAGGTATTCTGTATTAAGCGAGTCGATTTAGCCATCGTGCGTATTAAATTTGTTGAAAATGCGCGACGCCCGCGATTGCGAGGACGTCTGACATTTTGGGACACGCGGCTTTTCAGGAAATTGAGGTAATTGGGTATTACCCGAAACGTAATTGGGTATTACCCGAAACGTAATTGGGTATTACCCGAAACGTAATTGGGTAATACTTAAATGACATGTATACGTTTACGTTGATTAAGTTTTAGCATTTAATCTAATTTAACACTTCTACTTTTTCACTTTAATTGTCAAGCTCTCTTTTCGATCGCTTGGAGAGTTGTCGCTCTGATTACGGTGGATTGGCTTTCTCGTTTCGTTTTTTCTTAGTGGTTCTCGTTACTTATCTCGTTGTGGAACTGGGACATTAGTGGAGATAACGTTAAATAATAAATTACGTTTGATTCACGTTATTGGAGTCTTTATATTTTTCTTAATTGCGTAGTACGCTATTTCCCTAGCAGGAACGCACAAGACTCGTACAAGATGATCGAAATGCACAAGATTAAGCAATGTGTAGTACGATTGATATGCTGAGGAAACGCGTGTCCACATGCTTTTAGCCAGGGAAAGGGATCGCACATATTGTGTGGGGGTGTAGGCGAGCCCAGATTTTTTGGGCTTGTCTATGAAGTTAATGGAATGTAGTCTCAATGAAGCTGAAGAAAGTTGAGTCTTCTTGATAGTCTGGGAGAGCTCTCACTCTGTCAGCGGACTATCGACAGCGAATCAGGCAGCGTGTCGTAAGAGCGGTAAGAATATAGTCAACATGTGAGTTGCTTCTGAAAAGCCGTTTTACTCAAGGTGACAGACGTCCTCGCGAGCTCGACTGTCGCGCACTTTCAACACTCCTTTTCGGATTTTTAGCAAACTACCCCTAGCCACCTTCAATCGACACAATCCAGAAGCCTGTTGTATATGTTTCAATCTTGCAGCGCTGGTCCTTTAGTGAAAAAGTCCGCCAGCATATCCTCAGTAGACTTGTATTCCACTTTAATCATCCCTTCACGCTCTTTAGAAACTACGAAATTCACCCTGATGTCGATATGCTGGGTCCTCTTATCTCCACTTCAAACTTTTATGACCACTTTGTTATCGCACATCAACGTTATCGGTAGCTTTACTTTCAATCCATTTTCAAGTGCTATTTTACGCAAGCACAAAAATTCACATTCCATTATCGCAGCGGCGTAAAACTCAGATTCCATCGTTGACAGAGACACACATACTTGCTTCTTGCACAGCCATTGTATGACGACTTATCGAGCACATGCTCCGACCAAGTTAGAATAACCTTCAGATTATTCAATTCCATCACAGTCGAAAATATAGTAAAGAAATCTTCTCCAAATATCTGCTTGTCGCCGCGAGCCACTAATCTTGCCTTGTATCGTTCCACACTTCCATCAGCTTTCAGCTTGGTTTTATAAACCCATTCCGTCGGTAAGGGTTTCTTTTCGTCGCTTCTTCTCACCATTTTCCATGTTTTAAGCTCCTCCAACGAGCGCAACTCTTGCTGTTCTGCATCTTGCCACTTCCTTGACTGGCTACCTTGATGTGTTTTATGATAGCTTCTTGGATCAGGCACAGCTGCGCACACTTCGTTCTTCACATTCTTGAGTTCTGTGACTGCAAACGCGTACAGAAAATTCGCAGTCCCACTACTTTCACCTTCAGTGCGTTCATTTTCCAATATATTCTCGTTCTTCTTATTTCTCTTGTCTTCATCATCTACTTCCAGCGAGTATTGTCCGCTCGATGCTCCTTCTTCTTCTTCTTCTTCTTGGCTCTATCCCTCTCCATGGCCACCATTTTCGCAGTCTTCTTCATCTTGCGAACTGACGTCCTTGGTTGCTGCGCGGTAGGTTTTCCTTCCACTTTATCTCGAGCTTGAAAGCTTCGTTCTTGGTATTTTCCACTCTCTTTATCTGCGTTCCGCTTGGTGCTTTGTTTGTCTTCCGCGTCAGGAACGTGATCTTCTCCTTACAGACCTGCTAGACTCTTCTTGATTATCTCGTTCGACTTTTCGTTCAAAGTTACGATATCCATCACATTTCGAGTAGTGATAACCACTCTGTCCTTCATTAATAAAACCTTGTAACCTTTGGTTTCATCATTCTTGATCAACGCTCTTTCTGCATGTTTTCCAAAAGTCTTCTTCCGTGGGTCTCGCCAGACCATTCAGGGTGATCCGAAACTCACGATGTCCCCCAAATTCGTTTCTCTGCCTGTCAGCATGCATATCGGTGAAACTTATCCAGGATTAGATCTTGTGGGGCTTTGATTCAGTATATAACTCGCATATTCTGCTGCTTCCGTCCAATATTTTAGCGGCACTCCGGATGCAAAAATCATGCATCAAACCATGTTGAATATGGTCCGATTCATCCTCTCAGCTTTATGATTTGACGCTGGAGTTCCTGTTTCCGTAAATTGTCTGCGTACGCCCGTGATTTTACAAAATAGATCGGCATTCTTGAATTCACCGCCTCCAGACCGTAAGACACAGATTCTGCAGTTAAATCCTCGTTCAAATCATACGAGAAAATGTTCAAACATTTTCGCTGCTTGAACCTTCGACCTTGCAGCAAAAACCCTCACATAGTTCGAGAAACGATCGGCGAACACCACCATGTAACGATTTCCACGTCGGTCACGTGGGGAATAGGACCTTTAAGGTCACCACAAATTACCCCGCCAATTCGATAGATTGGCGAATTTGCGCCACTATCACGAGTGGGCTGCTTCGATCGGTGACCCTTTCCTTGGGCACAAGTCAGACAATGTGGACGTGAGGAGTCCGTTATCTCGATGCCTGACCGTGGGTCTTTGTCTAACTTTTCGTAATCATACGAGATATGACCCATTCTAGTATGAAAATGATTAAGAGATCCCTTCTGCACATCTTTATCGCCAGTTTCCATGATAGCATTCACCATTTCTTCAGAAAAACTGCTTGAGCCATGCTTTTCCATTCGCTTCGTATGTACATGAGCTACAACACAGAGTCAAGCTTTTCCACTACGAACAAAGCTTCATTTCCCAATGGTACAGTCATTATTTTTCCTCTGTCCTCTAATCGGCAGCCTTTCTTCCTCAATTTTCCAATCAATATCAGATTTCTCGCTAATCTTGGCGCAAAAAAACACTTCAGACAACGTAATAGTTGTACTCCAGTGGGATCCAGGTCACTAAACAGCCTTACCTTGCCCCTTTTCGTCACCTGTAATTGTCCGCCGTCAGGTAGGGTCAGGGAATCCCTTCCGTCGCAAATTTTCACATCAAAAAGTGCATTTTTGTTAGACATTAATCGACAGATTGCTCCACTATCGAGGATCCATGAATCTTCATCAATGGTACAAGTTTTCTCCATATTTCAAGTCCACGAATCGGAACTTTTCATGGTCGACAATGCATAATCCTTTCGACCTGTACTTTTGTGACTTCCTTGGTAATTCTTCTTGAGTTTCTGCTTCCGGTTAGGACATTTCCGACTGATATGTCCTTCATTTTCACAAGAATAAAAGCAAAATCTCCCTTTCGCTTCACTTACTGCATTTGCAGTGAATATTCCACTTCTTCTGCCAACACGCTGGTTGTAACAGGACTGATCCTGTTACTGGCTTACACTGTGTTGTGTGAGGAATCGCGCAATACAAGAGGGGCAGGATTAGTTGATAACAACTAATCCTATACTAAAAGTGAATATAAATATGCACTTGTTATCTAGAACGCAAAATTAAGAGTGTTTATTTAATGGGTGGTTTAGAGGCTAATAGTATAGTAACTAACTAATTAATATAATAATATCAAGTCTTTAACTAACTGTACTATTAGTTAACCTGCAAGATTCGGTATTTATACCGAATCGACTTTTCCTTGGTAGATTATAATAGCTTATAATCTCTTATTTAAATTTCAGACAACGCTTCTGAAATTAAACAGTGATATTCTAACTTGAATATCAATTATGTAATGACACCCCATTACATCACCCCCACTTAAGGTGGTTGGCCAATAATAATTCTTATTTTGGCCAATCATAGGTGGCATTAGTTGGTCGGAATTTCTCATTCGCCAACTGATTGAACATCGACTCGATGGTCAAAGCACACGGCGGTGATCTAAAGAGCGCTGATGAAAACATTGAAGGAGCTTCTTCCTCCGCCTCAGCACTAGGTGCTGAGGTGTTGAGTGACAACGGTGACGCTGCATTAGCAGCGTCAACTACGCAAATGTCGGAAGACGTACCGTCTTCGACCACAGATGCTGCTAGGGAGGCATCTGGCAAGAAACAGGGAGATGTTGCTAATGCAACATCTCGCACGATGGCAACTTACGAATGGCGTGTTGCCAAGAGGGCCATGTTCGGGAGTTCTGACTCCGAACAAAGTGATGGGGATACAGCTGTCCCCACTAAAGGATCTAGCCAGTCGAAACTCGCTAGGTGCTCATCGCCTAACTGTAACAGGACAGATCCTGTTACAGGCTTACACTGTATTTTGCGAGGAAGCGCGCAATACAATAGGGCAGGATTAGATGATAAAAACTAATCATATAATAAAAGTAAATACATTAATATTCACTTATGTTCTAGAACGCAAAATTAAGAGTGTTTATTTAATGGGTAGTTTAGAGGCTAATAGTATAGTAACTAACTAATTAATATAATAATATCAAGTCTTTAACTAACTGTACTATTAGTTAACCTGCAAGATTCGGTATTTATACCGAATCGACTTTTCCTTCTTAGATTATAATAACTTATAATCTCTTATTTAAATTTCAGACAACGCGTCTGAAATTAAACTGTGATATTCTAACTTTAATATCAATTATGTAATGGCACCCCATTACACTAACAGCGATGACGACTCTGGGGTTGCTGTCTGCTATGACAGCGACAATGATCATCACAGGTGGTTTCGGGAACGCAGAGCCCCACCTGGACCAAGTACTTCTCCACGTCGGGGTGATTTAACCCCGGCGCGTGGTGTTGAAGCAGGCGGTGCTCCGCCTGCTAAAAGAGCTCTAACAGAAGCGGCGGCTGCCGCTTCTAAAGCGTATCATCGTACGGAACCACATGTTCCGTACAAAGTGGGGTTTGGACCCCTGGATTGGCTATTGCCCCCAACAGTGGCGGTCAACGTAAACGGGACTGCCAGTATGCGTTGTTCGATATCAACGTGCTGGATGACTGCGAAGACATCCAGTCACGTCGATTCAATCGAAGTACAGACGATAGACGTCTGTACTTTATTGACCTCTTTTTCCAGGTTCGATATTATTCGAGCCGGAAAGGGTCAAGGAAGAACAGGGACGATAAAGACGCCCTGACCCAGAGTTGGAATGCTTTTTTTGACAACTACAACAAAAGCCCAGATGATTACGTGAATAAAGTTCACGTAATGCGCGAGCGCTTTTTAAAGCACTCACGAACAGGCAAAATGGAATACATCCATTTTGCTTGCATCAAAGAAGGGTTAAAGTGTGGTGTTCCTTCTCACCTCGTTTGCCCGCGGTGTACGCAGGGAGCTCCTCGTCTGTCAGAGGAGGAGATGCGGGGGTACGGTGGTTTTTCCGTACCCGCCGAAATTCAGGGTTTAATTGATACCCTGAATACATCAACACCTACTGTTGATGCTACTTCGCATTATGAGTTTGAGACTTCTTCTCAAACTCAGTCAAAAGGTCTGGGGCGTCGGCCCTCAGAACCTCAATCGGCTCCCAAGAGTCGAACTCTTGGGGATATCCCAGCCAGCGTACCAAGTACTCGGTACGCTGTCCCTTCTTCGAAGGCATCGAGCGCTTCGAGATCAAGCGCTCGAGGATATATCGCTTGTTCCCCTGATTATCAATCAGGGGCGGCGGAGGTTGAGAATTCCCTCGCCGTTGTTGTTGCGGAGCATGGTTCTTTTCTCCGCAAGCTCGAGGAGGGTTATTCCTCCTTGAGCAGCGATATGTCTCACTGTGTGAAGACATACCGGTCTCTCGCGAGGATGTCCGCGACATCCTCGGGGCGAAGAATGATCTTCTGTACATTGAGCTTTCCCGCTATAAGGGAGAGCTCGATCGGCGCACGGCTGATCTCGAGCAGTCGAAGGCGGAGGTAACGACTCTCCGCTCTGCTCACCAACGGCTTGAAGCCGATTACAAGTCTCTCTTGGGAGACTTGGAGAAGCACGGTATCTTCCGTGGTTCTGCGTCTCGTCGTAAGACGAAGACGAGTGATACGGCTTGAGCCGCCCAACATAGAATGTTGGGTGAAGCCTCATTGCTGTGGGAATGTCTAAGGTATAGGCATTCTCCCCCGAATCTCTTGGACCTTGAAAGGTCCAATGTACTTAGGAAACAACTTCCGTCGTGTAGGGAAGTTGCGTATTGCATGTATAGGCAAATTGGTAGTACTTAATAATACCAATTCACGTTTCAGAAAGGAGTTTTTGTTCTTCATTACTTGTTTGTCTGCATTTTGCTTCTGCTTATCAAAAGCAGAGGCAAGTGCATCTTTTATATAGCGTATTACAGAGCCAAGCTGTAATACGAATTCATCTACTGCTTTATCAGCAGTAGGTGCATTGTCCTCGTTGTCTGCAGCCATTGCTTCAGACACATATTTATCGTTTGCAGCTTCAGTTTCAATTGAATCTGATTCCGCTTCTACTGTATTTTCAGTAGAAGGGCCATCGTTTTGTTCACAAGTTGCAGTCGCAACTTGCGCATTGACTCGCTCAAAATTTGATCGGGTCCCTCCCCCACTTAGATTTGGCGTACCGCCAGGTAAAGCTGGGGTTCGTGGATGCCTTAAGGCATTCACGTAGAACGGTGTATGCTTAGTTGAAGCATGCACTGAATTGTTAATCGCAAATCCAGTGAGTGACAGGTAGTCACTCAAATGTTAAAAGGCATGTGTGTGTGATCGCAACATGTCTCCGAGAACGCGGTTAACCCGTTCCGTCTGCCCATCCGTTTCTGGATGGTCCGCAGTTGACATCTTCAACTGGGTTCCCAACAATGAGAGCGTTTCTTGCCAGAAACGTCCTGTAAATCTCGGATCTCGATCCGAGACAATGTCTTCCGGCATTCTGTGCAAACGGAATACCGTATCAACGAATATCCGCGCTGGCTGAGCGTCGGTTACGTTCGCTGATACTGCAGTAAGATGTACCATCTTACTGAAACGGTCTACAAAGACCACTATTCCAGTCTTCCGACTATTGTCGGGTGGAAGACCGAATACGAAGTCCATTGAAATGGACTTCCAACACTCTGTCGGAACCGGCAGAGATTGCAGCGGAGCCTGTGCAGACTGCGCAGGCTTAACGCGCTGGCAAATCTCGCAATCGCGTACGTATTTCCGTACCCACTTGTACTGGTTTCACCAGTAAAAGTCACGTGCGAGAGAAGCGTATGTCTTCTCTCGACCTTGATGCCCCGAAATCGGTGCATCATGATACTCAAACATAATTTGATGTTTGAGATCATCGTCGTTTGGAACGACGATGCGACTTTCATCCTTTTGGTCTGTGTTGTAAAGCAGCAGACCATCGTGCAGTCGATATCGATGCACGCAAGCGCGGAGGAACTCTGGGAGCTCGTCGCGCTTCTCAATTGATTGATTACTTAAGTAATCAAGCAACAGACGTGTCTCCTCGTCTGTTTTGTACGCCTCGCGTACTTGTCGTATAATTGACGACGACAAAGCAGTGCAACGGATCGCGTTTGCACTGGCACCTTCGGTTACGGACGGTTTCGTCTCGTAATCGGGCCTTCGTGATAGCGCATCTGCTATCACGTTCAACTTTCCGTGTTTGTATTCAACCGTAAACTTGTATTCAGCAAAGAATGACAGCCATCGATCCATTCTTTGAGAAATGTGTGGTGAATTTACGCCGTGCGTAGCGACGCATGGTCCGTGTAAACCACAAACGGTCTATCTCCCAATAGATAGATCCGAAACTTAGCCAGTACATACTTCATGGCAAGGAGTTCCTTGTCATGCACTGGATAGTTGCGCTCGTCTGGGCGCAACTGACGCGATTGATAGCAGATTACGCGACCACGATCATCGTGATCACGCTGCATCAAAGCACAGCCGATAGCGAAATCGCTCGCGTCGCAAACGACGTGGAACGGACGCTCATTATCGGCTATAGCCAAGACAGACGCTTCAGTCAAGCTTTGCTTGACTGCATCAAAAGCATCTTGGCATTGGGTATCCCAATGCCATTCGACATCTTTCTTAAGTAATTGAGAAAGAGGTCGTATTAACCCAGCATAGTTGCACGAATACTTGTGCAAATATGTTTCCAACCCAAGGAAATTTCGAAGTTCCTTAGCGTTGTTTGGCGTAGGCCATTCAGCGATCACCCTGATCTTTTCTGGATCAGGACGCACCCCGTTCTTGCCCACAAAGCATCCAAGAACGGGTATCTCAGGTGCACCAAAGGTGCACTTCTTCAAATTTACATAGAGCTTATGCTTACGCAGAAGCTCTAACACTCGACGTAGATTCTCCCTATGGACATCTACATCGCTTTTATCGTGTTCACCTTTACTATGGATGAGCACGTCATCGAAATAACTCGGTGCGAATTCTCGCACCGGGCGTAATAGATGCGTTACGCATCTGTTAAACGTAGAAGGGGCATTTCGAAGCCCCTGCGGCATAACAAGCCACTCCCAAAGCATACCGCTTGGGGTGCTTACCGCCGTGAGAGGGATATCCTTTTCACGCATTAGGATTTGATAAAATCCATCTCTTAGATCGAGATCACTAAAGATGGTGCTCCCGCACATGCCATCTATGATGACATCTTTTCGCGGTATCGGCGTCTGCGCCGGTACCGTCGATGCGTTCAGCTTGTTGTAAGCGTGAACGATTCTCCACCCACCTGTGGACTTCTTCACACAAAAGGTGGGGGTAGAGTGCGGTGAGGTAGACTCCCGCACTTGGCCTGATTTACGACGAGCTTAAAAAAACTCGTCGATCGCTTTTACTTGATCACGCGGCAACGGCCATTGCCGCGTAACACAATACTTCGTTCCTGGCACGAGGTCAATATCATGACGAGTTCCCTTATCCTTAGGGAGCTCGATAGGTAATTCTTCTGGGAATATGTCAGCGTATTCTCGAAGTACCTCATAAAATGGGGAGCTCGCTTTAAGTGACTCCCAGCTCTGCGCTTCAAAGCGCTGAACTTTGGTTTGATCATTGGGAACCTCTTTCCCAATTTTTTCCACTTGTAATGTGGATATTCGTTCACGAATATCCACTACATCATCTGTTGCTACGATAATACAGATCTGTTCGATCTGATCATCGTGCAAGTTTCTCATAAACTTCTTCCAGCTTAGCACTGGAAGAGCCATCACCTCCGAACCTTCTTTTGGAGGTGTTCCATCAACAGAGACTGGGTCGCTAATCCGGTCTCCGTTTGCGTCAAGACTTTGATCGTCTCGACGGAACTGTCCATGCAATCAGACGCACTCGTCTGATTGACTGCTACACGGTGATTACGATTCACCGTGTGCGAATACGCATCTTCATGGTGGCCACTGCCTACCATGGAGTTTTTTGGCGATCAGATGTGCTCGTCTGATCGGCCGCCTTTTCTGCGACACGGTGGTCTTTATCACCCGTGTGCATGGATAACGCAACGTGGTGGGCACTGGCCACCACGGAGTTGTGATCACGATTGCACTCGATCGTGAGTTCACTCTCATCAACACGGAATTCTTTCGTCGTGTTGGAACCTTCGGTCGCACAGTGGGTGTTTCCCACTGTGGATACTATTTCATTCTCACGGTGGGTGTTTCCCACCGTGGATATCACTTCATTCTCACGGTGGGTGTTTCTCACCGTGGATATAACTTCATTCTCACGGTGGTCTTTATCACCCGTGGAATGTTCCTCTCCAACACGCAACGACTCTTCTGTTGCGTGTGGTAGTCCCTCTGGACTCTCACCAGCGGAGGTACCTTCGGCTGATCGTGTCAGAACAGACCTGGTGGTGCCATCGCTATCCACCAGACTGTCTGACGCTGCGGTTGTATCCTCTGATACAGCCGGATTACACACAGGGTGATCAGATCCTGTGCGTCCGCCGCAGTCGATCGATAGGTTAACCCAGTCGATCGAAGGTTTAAACTTGTACATCCATGGGATTCCAAGTATCACATCGAACTTGTCATCTAAACCGAGGACGATGAATTCATCCTCGAATGACAGTTCATTCAACTCGAAGCGTGTTTTAATCACACGCTTTGGAATAGTCACGGTTGCACCTGTTGCTAACCGGACTGACAACATACTTCGTGGGGTTTCTACCTCCACGAAGCTCAACAGCGTTAGACTCTGAGTTTTAACGAAATTGTTTGACGCTCCTGTGTCAAACAAAGCTCGCATGGGGACATCGCTCCCGTGCGGCTTAACCTCCAGGGTGAAAAGAGGCTTACCATCACCCTGCACCTTTTGACAGGACATAGTCCCGTCTGGGGCTATTACCCTCACATGCCCTATGTCGGCATGTGGGATAACATTCCCAGTAGGGCGCCCCGCCCCTACTGGCGATTCTCATTTTTTGCACCAACAGCGTGATGTGCCTGTTGGTGTCGCCGTGCAGCGGACGGTTACGTCCGCTGACTGCGTGGCACCGGACGCGGTGCCATACACTCATGGGCAAAATGCCCCATTTTCGCGCATCTATTGCAGCGAATATTCTTCTTAAATTTCGGTTGCTTCGTGTTCGAAGCAACCGCAACCGATAGGTCCATCGGCTCTGGACCTCCACCGCCCATGCTCTGGCGCGGGTGGATGTTTCGTGAGACGAAGTGTGAGCTTCGTCTGCCTGACTGCTGATTGTTGACATGCCGTTGCGGCATGTCAAAAGCGAAGGGCTGTTGAGCCCTTCGGCTGTACCCAGCATGCGATGACGCTGATCGCATGCTGAACTCCTCACGGATGCTCATATCAATGGCATCCCTTAGAGTCTCTGGCGGGTGCCGGTAGAGACTCTGTTTGACGGGACCATCATGGAGTCCCTTCATGAAGCTAGTGACCTGCATAGCAGGGGGCAACGGCTCATACACAATATTTGACTGCAAATATTGCGTCTTCTGAGCGTAAGATTGAAGGTCAAGCTTACCTTGCCAGAGTTCCATGAACTCCTGCCGACTACTTAGCTCCATTTCTGGAGCTTCAAAGTTTAGCTTTAGCTCAGCTTTAAATTCCTTATATGTAAGGAACGCAGAGTCATCAGTGGCTCTGCGACTCATCGCCCATGCCCTGGCTCTGCCGCCCAGTCATGTTGTGGCGAAGTACGCCTGTTGACGTTCGTCAACAATATTTTGCGCAGAGATGGCATCTTCCACCTCTGCGAACCATCTACGAAGGGGCTCACCCCTTCGCCGGTAAAGGGCGGTACTCGCACCTTTACCACTTCAACGCTATGCGTTGCAGGTGCAGTTGCGGTCCGCGCTGCCTCTGGCGCGGCCCGTACTGAGTTTTCTAGGTGGTTTAGCCTAAAGCGATTCACCACCTCTACCACTTCCTCCGGGGACTTACTCTTGAGGAAGGTAATGATGTCGGTCCCCATAGACCGAACCATTTCCACCGTCGCGTCTTTACTACGCGACGAGAAGTGAGGGAAGTGTTCATTCACCACTTCCAGCGTTCTTTCTCGCTCGGCAGGCGTCATGTCTCGCGACACGATGCCGAGCGGCTCTTAATCTTCGCTCCGCTAGTTAACTAGCAGAACGGAACTGTGGTCGTTAAGACGGACCACAAAGTGCTACCAGTTGTAACAGGACTGATCCTGTTACAGGCTTACACTGTATTTTGCGAGGAAGCGCGCAATACAATAGGGCAGGATTAGTTGATAACAACTAATCCTATACTAAAGTGAATATAAATATTCACTTGTTATCTAGAACGCAAAATTAAGAGTGTTAATTTAATGGGTGGTTTAGAGGCTAATAGTATAGTAACTAACTAATTAATATAATAATATCAAGTCTTTAACTAACTGTACTATTAGTTAACCTGCAAGATTCGGTATTTATACCGAATCGACTTTTCCTTGGTAGATTATAATAACTTATAATCTCTTATTTAAATTTCAGACAACCCGTCTGAAATTAAACTGTGATATTCTAACTTGAATATCAATTATGTAATGGCACCCCATTACACTAACAGCGATGACGACTCTGGTGTCACTGTCTGCTATGACAGCGACAATGATCATCACAGGTGGTTGTGGGAACGCAGAGCCCCACCTAGACCAAGTACTTCTCCACGTCGGGGTAATTTAACCCCGGCGCGTGGTGTTGAAGCAGGCGGTGCTCCGCCTGCTAAAAGATCTCGAACAGAAGCGGCGGCTGCAGATTCTAAAGCGTAGCATCGTACGGAACCACATGTTCCGTACAAAGTGGGGTTTTGGACCCCTGGCTGGGCTATTTCCCCCAACAGTGGCGGTCACCGTAAACGGGACTTCCAGTATGCGTTGTTCGATATCAACGTGCTGGATGACTTCGAAGACATCCAGTCACGTCGATTCGATCGAAGTACAGACAATAGACGTCTGTACTTTATTGACCTCTTTTTCCAGGTTCGATATTAT